>VWYK01089881.1:23562-87972 GCA_013399775.1 Semnornis frantzii
TGCCCAGGGAGGTGGTTGAGGCTCCATCCCTGGAGGTGTTTAAGGCCAGGCCAGATGAGGCTCTGGGCAGCCTGATCTAGGGTAGGGTGTCCCTGCCCATGGCCAGGGGGGCTGGAACTGGATGATCCTTGTGGTCTCTTCCAACCCTGACTGCTTCTATGATTCTATAAATGCAGTCAGACACTGCAGGGTGTGGGAGGGGAGAAGGGAGGGAATAATTAAAAAAATAAAAAAGGAATTAGGTAACTCTCTCAGCAGTTGCCCCTCCAGTTTCCTACAGAAGTAAGATCAGACTATAAAAGCACTTAGGAACAAGTAGTGTTTGCACCGTGGTAAAAAAGGTACATAATTCCTTCCCACCATAAAGAAATTGCTAGTTACCTGTGCTGAATAGAATTAAGCCCAAACCTGGAATATGGATGTTGTTTTTTTCAGGCAGAATCACCCACCAGAGGATTTAATTGATGTTTCTGTCTTACTGGGAGGGCTCAAAGGGCTCACCCTGCAGCACAGTGTTTTTAATTAGACCAGCATAGTGGGGGGCACTGTTGATCAAACCTTAATTTTATCCTGCTCTGCTTGGAGCAGGAAACTTCAGGACTGATCTTGTGGCAGTTTCCAAAAGCCAGAAGTGGATTTGCTGTCTGGGGCTACTCCCAGTGTGTGCAGCAGCAGAGTCAGACTTGGAGCCCCTTTGTGCTTAGAACATAGAGGTACTTTTCAATGCCAGTTCTCAGGTACCTCCCTTCTGCCATCCAAGAAAAGCGCTATTGTGTTCCAACTGCCTTACAGAGTCACAGTATGAACTGGGTTGGAAGAGACCTTTAAAGGTCATCTTCTCCAACCCCTCTGCAGTGAGGGGCATCCCCAACTAGATCAGGCTGCTCAGAGCCCCGTCAAACCTGACCTTGAATGTCTCCAGGGATGTGGCCACCACCTCCCTGGACAACACATTCTAGTGTTCCACTGCCCTCATATTAAAGAACTTTTCCCTGATACCCAGTCTAAGTTTTTCTGATATCATAGTCTCAAGTTGTGCTGGGGGAGGTCTAAGCTGGATATTAGGAGGAAGTTCCTGACAGTGATTGGCATTGGAATGGACTGCCCAGGGAGGTGGTGGAGTTACCATCCTTGGAGGTGTTCAAGCAAAGCCTGGATGGGGCACTTAGTGCCATAGTCTGGTTGATTGGCTAGGGCTGGGTGATAGGTTGGACTGGATGAGCTTGGACGTCTCTTCCAACCTGATAAATTCTATAATTCTAAATCTTGCCCTCCTTTGGAAGATCTCAAAAGCAAGGGTTCATCTTAACTCAGGTTTCCCCAGGTAATAAACAAAGCTATCAGAAAACAACCATTTGTAATTATTCATGGCCACCACTGGATGTCAGTGATTGCTGGACTTTAGTAGAGGTTTTTTGGTTTAAAAAAAAACAAAACAAAAAGACCTGCCTGAACCACAGGACCAGAAACAGACAGTGCAAGTGCAAGCAGATGTTGGGGCAGCCAAAGTGAGCAGCAGATGTGCTGATTTTTCTCAGGCTGTGTACTTCCCCTTGCACCCACAGGTGCATGCATGCACTTGTTTGTAAAATCTTATTTTAAGCCAAAGAAGAGACTGGAGGGAAAGAGATGTGCTTTTGGCTGATAGACACATTAGGATTTAATGGTGTGCATCTGCTCTGCTCAGCTTCAGGCTTATGGAAGCATTTCAGAAGCTGTAATCTGAAAATGTGGCATTGGCACAGGGACATGAGGAAGCCATCAACAGAGAAAAGGTTGCTTGTTCATGCTTGGTGGCAGCTCAGAGCAGAGCTAAGGAGGCATGACAGAGCAGCACAGAATCTTAGAGAGGCAGCCCCTGATTTTTGCAGGCATAGACATCAAAGCTTTGTGGTGGAGCTGGGGATGACTGTTTGGAAGGGCTTGTGGTGATGGGATGAGGTGCAACGGTTTGGAACTGAAGCAGGGGAGATTTAGGTTGGATATCAGGAGGATGTTCCTCACAAAGAGAGTGGTAAAATACTGCAACAGGTTACCCAAGGATGTGGCTGAGGCCCTGTCCCTGGAGATGTTAGAGATCAGACTTGGTGTGGCCCTTGGCAGCCTGACCTAGTTGGAGGTGTCCCTGCTCACTGAAGGGGGATTGGGCAAGATGAGCTTTGAGCTTCCAACCAGTGGAGTATGTGAATCTGTGGTGACAGAAGCGATACTCCTTGCTGTGCTGTGCTGTGCTTCAAGGGCATGCTCAATGCTTCTATAAATCGCTAAGCCTGTAATGAGGACCCAAAAGATGTAGATGGAGACAGTTGAAGACTCATTAGTTATGCTAGAGCAGCCTTTGCTAGCGGGAAAAACCCCGTAGAAGCAAACTGGATGATAAGAGGGAGGAAAGGAAGGTTAACATGCTCAGTTTGTTCTGCTTCCATAACTAAAATGTGAGGGATGCACACCAGCATGTGAATGATGAAGTAAATGACAAGGTAGTGCTGCAGAAAGCAGGTGCAGTGAGCAGCTTCCTGGTGGTGTGAGAAGCTTGGAGGAAGCTGTCAGACAGCCCAGGCAGGAGGCATCTTGTGGGGCTCTGCAGCTGGCACATCCTCTCTGTGGCATTTGTTGTCCTGCAGGGAAGGAGCAAGGTGGTTGGGACATTTTGCTGAGAGAAGGGCACATGGACTTCTCACCCTTCCCTTGCAGGGAGCTGCCAGGACAGGACCAAGCCCTTCTTCTCCCACAGCTGCTCCCTTCCTCTGGCTGCCACTCTCTCCATCTTTCCTTCCCAGACCACCACCCTTACTTTCCTCTCACAAGAGCTGCTCCATTTCAGCAAAAGAAGCAGAGCAACCCTCCCAGCAGGGTGACCACACAATGCTGCTGGAACACAATGCATATTAAATCTTCTTTGGCTGTGGCAGCTGGGAGGAAAGAAGAAAATGATTTCATGGCAGCAGCAGTAGAAGATGCTGTTGACACCATGCTAGGGTAAGCCTGACTTTATAATTTACAGCATTTGAATAGACCTGTGAGATAAATGCTCACAGATATATACTGAGATAAATACTAGTCACAGTATTTCACTTTCCTCCACAGAAGCTGAGGAGTGTGCATAATGCTGACCATGAGTAGTAGGACACTACAGGTACAGGTACCAGGTGCCAGAAGATACTGCAGGGATCCTACCACCGGTGCCAAGTATGGTGAAGTATCCCACATCCCACCTTGCTCTTGGCCCCATGTGCTGCCTCACAGGATACACCAGCTCAGGCAGTGCTCCCTGGTACTGCTGTCACTCAAGGGAAGGTCCCAGGACAAGCCTTATGCTCCTGCTCTACCAACAAAGAACATTTCTCTCTGTTAATTGCAGCTCATACTGAAAATACTCCTAAGAGCCCATTAATGAAGAAGCCACTGGCAATACCTAGTGTGGGGTAAATAAACCTTTTATAACAGGAACAGAGCGTAAAGGTCTTTTAGTCAAAGCCTGTTACTGGAAATAAAAACTTAGAATCATAGAATGGTAAGGTTGGAAGGAACCTCAAGGATCATCCAGTTCCAACCCCCTGCCATAGGCAGGGACACCTCCCACTAGTACAGGTCACTCAAGGCCTCGTCCAACCTGGCCTTGAACACCTCCAGGGAGGGAGCAGCCACAACCTCCCTGTGCCAGTGCCTCACTACTCTCACTGTAAAGATCTTCCTTCTAATATCCAGTTTCAATCTCCCCTCTGCCAGTTTAAACCCATTGCCCCTTGTCCTGTCATTGCAAGACCTTGTCAATAGTCCCTCCCCAGCCTTCCTGCCCCCTTCAGATACTGGAAGGCTACACTAAGGTCTCCTGGAAGCCTTCTCTTCTCCAGGCTGCAGAGCCCCAACTCTCTCAGCCTGTCCTCATAGCAGAGCTGCTGCAGCTCTCTGAGCATCTTCGTGGCCTCCTCTGGACCCGCTCCAACAGTTCCATGTCCTTCCTGTGCTGGGGGCTCCAGAACTGTACACAGTACAGTTCTTTCTCTCTATTGCTAATACAGGTATTGAGACAGTTCTCCCTTTCTAGAGTCTGATTTTTCCCAATCCGTGGAGGCCAGGAACTGGCCAGTACCAAGCTCCACCCACTCTCCCCTGACACCACTTTTTTGATGCTGTCATTGGTAAGTGCCATTGGTAAGAAACTCTTTGGGTTATTTGCCACAACCACATGCTCCCAACTGCTTGTTTTACAGCTAAAAGCGGTCCCTGGTCCTGGCTGTCATCGTCCTGCCCGTGCTCCAGATTTAGCCTGGCTGCCATGGGATGTGAGTGAATGCTGTGAGTGAGCTTTGCAGCTACGAGGAAACACTTCTGTGCTGCTGGCCAGCCCTCTCCTGCACCAGGTACTGCAAACAGTGAAAGCAGCAGGGACACATAGATCTCCAGTCTGCCACGCACCAGGTGCGACTGCCTTGCCTTGAAAGATAGCTTTAATTAACAAAGCACTTTTCCTTCATAAGCACAGCCTTGCTGCTTTAATTGTTTGGTGAGCTGTATTTTATATTTTCACTTCTCTCCAGAGGCACATTCTAAAAGTCCCTTGTTAAAACGACACACATACTTTGTCTCAGACTCGGTGAGTCTATGTCATGCTGCACAGAAACTTCAGTACTTTATAGCTGTGCTGTTTCTCTGGAGGCATCTACCATGGCTGTTGGGAGGCTAGGGAAAGAGGAGTGAGGAAAGCTGGCACGTGTGAGACTAAGAGAAACATACTCCAGAAAGTATTTTTCAGACTACCAAGCAAAGTTACTATATAAATTCTAATCTTCAGGCTAAAAAAATATCTCTCCCTCTTCTCCTCCAACCTCCCCCCAAACTGCCCATGGTAGTAACTGCTGCCTTTAACCTTAAGGTTGGTGAGCTCTGGCAAAGGGCAGCAGAGGAACTGCAGATCTCTTTACTCTGTCCCATCCAATAGTTCATCAAAAGTAAAGTTTTATTTGAAAGCTCTTGTGCTCTCCAGCTCTCAGGCAGTCTTAGGAGGTAATATAACAAAAAAGGCCAGGAGCACCTGTGCTGTTTCAGTAAGGATCAAACCAGGTTTTTGGATAACCTGTTTGACTCGCTACAAGAAACATTCCCTAACCCAGGCTAAAGCCCCCAGATTTAACCTAATTCTCCCTGCAAGTTGATCTCACAACCACACAGCCACCTGGCATCTTCCAGCCTGAGTGGCAGGCAGGTCTCCTGCTGCAGCCTGGCTCTTACATCCATGCCAGAGGAGCTGGATCAGGCCAGCCTGTGGTATTCACACCCTGGTTGGTTTATATCCTCTGGGCACGCAGGCAGGGCTTCCATTGCTAACAATAGACACTGCTTACACAGTGAGCAAACTGCCTCTGACGTTCTCTTGCCTCCTGATGACTGTCTCCCACATGCCTCAGTGGGTCTCTATCATATCCTGCTTAAGTGCTTTGCAGCCCTTACGGGCTTGGTTCTCCACCTCCTCTTACCTTGTGCAGTCATTTGCACCTACATAAAGTGAGTGCAAAGTGAGTTTACATCTACTTTACACAGGTGTAAATGATTACACCGAAGCTGCCCTGGCCAGAAATTGCATCTCTGTTGAAGCATAAAGAATCTGCAGAGGGCAGGTGATACAATTGCTCAGTAGGAGAGTGTAATGATTATGCCATGGAGAGAGAGCCCTTTAGGTTTAATACAAGGTCACCATGTACTCAGAGGCTTAACTTTGGTTTTGTTTGTTTGGATTTGTTAGTTTGTTTGTTTTAAAGCAACTCCAGCATTTGGTGTTGTGTTCCAGGTGAAGCTGGAAATAAGATAAGGCTAAAATAGTTTACTGAAATGTAATTTAAGTGGCTTGAAGGAATTTCAAGGTAACAGTTTCTGCTAGCACACAGATGCGTGTCACTTCATTTTGGAAAGGAATAGGTTCCTGCTTTGCCTCTGTTAGTGCTGCAGGATTTAACAGTTCTTTTTGATGGGGAAAAAAAAAATAAAGGTGGTTTCATCAGCCACCAGGTGATTTTATAAGGTAGCTTAGCTGGTTTGAGTGAATCTGATATTGAATTGTGTCTTTTAAAGACAATGTTATAAATAAGTCTGTTGACTGCTTACATGCAAAGTTTGTGATGATACTCTCAAAAAGTTTAAGAAAAAAAGTATTACATTTTTGACCTGAGTGGTCACAACTCATAGTCCTGTAGGTAGATTGTGCTAGGGAGGGAGGTTGGTCATGTGGTTTTAAGGCTGATCTCTTTATTCACAGTGATCAGACAGAGTTTTTTCTCCTCAGCAGAGGAAGAATCGAACAGCAAGAAGTCAACATTCTGCTCATAGTTTCTTGCTCCTTTTGCAGGAGACATGGCCAAATAATTTATTTGGGGGTTGTTTGTTTGTTGTTTTTGTTTATTTTATTTTTTCACCAAGCTTGTTGGGCCAAGAGACTTAATTACTTGCTATTATGTTACATGGATGCTATGTATGTTACATGTCAGAAAAGCAAACAGCGAATGGCCACAAGAGCCTTTGTAACTCTGCAAGTGCTAGATCGTGTTCTGTGGAGCACTGCAATGGCTTTCTGTCACAAGCTCACCCAGGGAAACTGTAGTTGTGCAGTATCTGCAAGCTTAGAAGTAAGCCTCCTGTTAGGAGACAAGTCCCCCCTGCTCCTTCACGACCAGGAGGAGCAGCCATTTCTGGAAGGCTCCACTGCCATTGTGTCAGCTGAAAATCCTCCTTCACTCCCCATCTGTCCAAAGCAAACTGCTCTTTTTTTTAAAGGAAAGACTCTTTCTTCAGAGTTTTATTGCATACTTAAGCTTGTCTCCAACCACCTGTAAACTCACCACATGGAGGTCACAGCTTTTGATGTGTGCAGCAGAACTGCCCCACCAGGGAGTCAGAGGAGATGCCCTGCTCAGGGCAAGTCAGTGCTGCCAGGGTGAGTTGGGACATCCACAGGTTGGATGCCACAGTGTCATGAAGTGGTACATACAAGCACTTTGACTGCGTCTCTGCAGGGCTGTGCTTGAGATATGATCCTTTGCTCCACAGCAGGGGCTAAGCAGCCCTATTCAGTGGCCACAGAGGGCTTCATTCTGCCACTGTGAAGGAGATCTTTCTATTGAGATCCACAGCTGTATGTCAGATCAAGAGTGGGAAATTAGGCTGTAGTGGCCCTCACAGCCTGGAATGAGACACGGGGCTTGCATTCGTCCTCTGAACGACCAGTGAGGCCCAAGGTGATGTGAGAGCACTGTCTTGCCTTCCTGCAATTCTCAGCAGCCAGAATATCTCCTGGATTTGGCTGCAGTTAAGCAGCAAAGTGGCTCTTTCAAGGCTGCTTTCTTATATTTTGGTCCCATGCTGCTTTGGCAAAGAGAGGGAGGACGGTTGCAGAAAATTCAGCTGCAAGGTTTTGTAAGCCAAACACCAAACACCAAGCTCCCTTCTTGCCCTGATAGTTTGCTTCTATATATTTACTACATCTATTTACTTCATTGTGCTTTTTGGCCCTTGTTCCCCTCCCCCACTTTTCATTTGCTCCTCATCAGAAATGTCCAGCATACAAGAGGGACAAGATTCCTGCTTCCAATATTCCAGCACTTGTGCAGGTAAAATCCCCTTGGGATCCTAGGTCTTAAAACATGTTTCAGTCTCTGGGAAGTGAATCCTTTGGCATGTCACTTATGGTGCCATTCCCCATTCCCTGCAAACCAGTTGTCTCCAAATCATTTTGCTCACCTGTGCCACATATTCCCACAGTGTTGTCACAAGCAGGGTCTGTAAGACACAGTTTCCTGGCACTTACTCAGCTATTAAGCATAATGAAATCCAAACTGTTTATTAGCTCATCCACTATCTCAGCTACCCAGACATCTAGCTCGAATTCCAGATGTCCAATTAGCAAACCCAACTCTCCCAACTGTTGGATGAATGCATGTTTGCCTGTCACTGTCTCCGTTTGAGACCAATTAGTTGGTTCACTTTTGGACAGTCTCTCCTTACTGTTTTTAGCAAGTCTGCTCCGTTAATGGTTCTCCTTGAGGCAATGCCTACTTTTTCCATGCGTTTCATGGCTACCAGCAGATGATTTGTAGCCAGTCTCCTTGTCCTGTTATTCAACTGTGAGAACCTAAACACAAACCTGGGGCCTCATTTGTGTACCTTTAGGCTTCACTGACACAATGTGGTCGCCTTGCAACTCTCAGACTGGGAAAGAGGCTTTTTACTAGGCTCTTGTGATGTTTTGTTCTGGCCCTGCCTCCTATTACAACAAGCTGACATTTTATAGCAAACCTTTTCACTGTACCAACACTTAATTTGATGGCTCTCTTTAGTTTTTTGTTTTATTGCCAACTCCTCTTGTTTTACAAACCAAATCTATCACTTTCTCTAATTGTTCAAAAATGCCACAGACCAGACTAGACTCACCTTTTCCATTTGACATATCTGTGCTCGTGGGGTTCAGGGCAATTAATGTCCATCTTTCTTGCTAGCAGCTGCTTCCTTTCCTGGTTGGCTGCTGCAGGGAAAAACTCAAATGGTGGGGCGAATTCCTCAAGCCCTTGGGGTGTCTAATTTCATTGTGCTGATCTGGCCCTGCAAGCTGAAGTCCAGGTAAATGTGTCTAAGTTGTTCCATTGCCCATTTGTCCTGGGAGTCCTTGTTTGCACCAGATTGTGCCAAACCCAGGTCTTGCCTGGTCTTCAGCCAGGCCGGGGGATTCGGCTTCCCCCTTGCTGCACACTCTCTGATCTGGCTCTTGCTGCCTGAAGGCTGCCTGCGTGCTGCATCTCAGCAGCTCCTACAAGCTTGGAGCGCTTGGTTGAGTGTCATGGGCTGCTATGCAGGCAGACAGAGCTGGCGCGCATGGGTTGGCTGCTGGAAACCTCTCCTCTCCCTCTTTCTAGCCACTCGCCTGGGCGAGACGCTGAGCAGAGCCAAGGAGCCTGTCAGGGAGTTTTCCCTCAAAGAAAGCAAGTTTTGCATTATTAGAACTGGGCAATCTCTCCTCTCCCTGACTGGCCTCTGAGGGTTACACATGGAGTAGAAAATAGCTTTCCTGAGGTCATTTGGCTAACCCACTTGTGCAGCCAGGTGGCTGAGTGAGGTCTGCTCTGACCTCTGTCCCTTTCATTGCTTTCTCAACAGTTTCTGAGATCTGTCATTCTTTGCTGCTGCTCACGTCTGTTAGCCGGTTTTGGGTTGTCAAGACACCTTGGAGTCTTCCTGGCTCCCTGGAACTCCTCTTCAGAGCAGAGAGGTCTCTGCTTCCAGCTGTGGGGCTGCCCACTCTGGCTAGACACTCTATAGCTGTTGCTCCAAAAGCAATTTCGTCTACACTTAGAAACCATCTCCTCACCATTACCAAGACACTTCTAAATGCTTTCTCCTTTAGCAAAGACTCACACTGCTGGTTGTAGGTCAGGGAAGAGCTTTTCGCTAGGGGTGGCTTGAATGAACTCAAATGTGCTGAGGGCTGTCCCAGCCTTTTCCCTGCAGCAGCATGGGTAACATTGGCAGCCACATGGGTGATGTGGGACAGCTCTGTCCTTCCACCACTTGGCCACCTCTCTACGTTTAACCCTGGCTGACTTGAAACTGCTAATAGCCTGCAGCCTGTGGCTGGCCTGGTATTCTGTCCCAGCAAAACCAGGACAGCACCACAGAGTCAAGAGAAACTGAGGGTGCAGGGGGAGAGGAGGACTGGCAAGGGAATGAGGCAGGAATGCTGCAAAAAGTGAAATGCAGAAGAGATGGAAGTTGAGCAAAATCTTTCGTTGCCTGGAGACTCTGCAGGGTACAGCTGCAGATCATATGTAACTTGTAAGCCCCATGCTTCCCACTTGGCTTTCAGATTTGCTTCTGCCACAGCTGATTTTGATGGCATCTCCATTACCATATCTCTTTTGAGGCTGTACCCTTACAGCTGCTCAGTTTCTGCTCCTGGAGGCTGCCTGTTGCTAGTGACATGCAAAGTTATACTTCACAGTCCAGGTCACCGGCCACAGTTCAGAGTGCTGTGGGCTGTGAAGATGATGATAGAATGAGGCCACGTGGCCCTCTGTCTATGAGGAAAGTCAGTGTGCAGTGTCTCCAGACATAGGAGGAATTAGGAGCTGTTTTTTTGTGTTACGGTTGTCTTTTAATCAGCTTAGCCAAAACCTCTCTCCTCTTCCACCCTTCCTCTGTTTTTGGGAGCCATAATCCTAATGCATGTTTAGTCTGTGCCCTTGGCTTCTCTGATCTGCTCTGCCTTCATTCCACAAACACACAAAAGCAATAACTAATGGGATATGAGACACCTGAAAGCAGAGATAATTTCTTTATCTTCTTTATGTAGGAATGCTTGTCTCTGCATGAAGGTTTTTCTAGTTCCACAAAGCATCTTGAAAGCTTCTGTTTCTTGTGCTTATCTCAAATGGATGGTGACTCTTACAGTCCTCCTTGACTCTTCTGTGGGCAACCTCAGTGGCTGGCTGTGCAATTGGCATCTCACTTTAAAGAAAAGGCAAGGTTGTGTTTTTGTAGGTTTTTATCAGCCATTTAGCCTTAGGGTCACTAATTTGCCTCTGCACTGACCAAAAGGACACAAGATTACTACCAAGTCAGGTATCTTCATGGTGGCCTAATGTAGTCCAGTTAGACTGATGTCTGCAGACAAACCTCTGCCCTAGCTGAGAACTGTCTTGGCACCATTAACAGAAAGTCACAGTGTGGTGGGAGTACCCCACTCTGCGTGTCTGAGTTAGATTAGCACATCAGCATCAGAAAGGCAGCTCAGTGGCTTCTTGTGCCTGTTGTACCCAGCAAACAACCTTCAACTTCAAGAACAGTTTATTAGGGTACTTCTTCCAATGATGAGTTCAATCATTAGGATAAAAGTACTCTCTGCATACCTGTTCAAGTGCGACTCAAAGCAGCATGGGTGGGGAAGAGAAGTGGAGATGCAAAGAGTGGCTGGACCAAGGCTCTGACTTTGTAACTTGGATGGAATGAACTCAAATCCTTTGAAGTTTATCCATTTCAGAACATTACTCTTAACCTTTTTCCTCACATCAATTTGCTTATAGATTAATTTTTATAAGCTTTCCATGGGGGGAAAATTGATAATGTGACCCAAAATACTTCTCTTTCCAAAATGGCCAAGTTACAGTGGAAAAAAGCAGTTCAGCCACATAAAGATGTGATAGTTATAAAAGCAATGTGAGGGTCTTGCAAAGATTCCCCACCTGCAGCAGCTCATTAAGAAGCAGCAGCTGAAGCCAGGTCTTTTCCCTGCCTCGGAAAGGACTGGTTCCTGTCCACCCGCACGCAAGCTCTGGAGCTTGCTCACTGCACCATCCACTGCCTCCAGCAGCCAGCCAGCGTGGGGGGAGTGTTAAAAAACCCTTTCCCAACAACTGCTCTCTCCTGGAGGCAGCAGATAATTGCAGAAAATCTGCACTGTGCAGGGCAACCACAGGGTACCACACACACCACAAGATCTCTTGACACCTCAGCATTGTCAGTGGCAACCTCTCGCTGACAGAGGGTTAGGCAGAGCAGCCAGCGTGTGGCTGTGGTCACAGCAGTGCTGGAAGCAGCCTGCTGCTGCTGCTGTGCTGTAGCTGTTGTGCATCTCTGACTGCAGGGTTTCACTTGGTGACTGACACCTGAACAGGCGTTTCTGATAGCAAGTGTCCAGAGATACCTGCCTGAGGCAGAGGGGAGGTGTAGGCAGCTCAGCAAGGAATCTGTGCTTTGTTGGGTACAGGTTCCCTTCTCAGCCTCTGCTGGCAGCTTCAGTCAGATCCCCACCATGCCAATGGCAGTTTCAGTGCCTAGCTTGCATGGAAACCTGCATTTTGACTCCCACATTTGGTGTCTTTAACTGAATCATGCTTTCATGGCTTAGCAGGTTCTGCTTGCAGGAAGAGATGCTCATCCAGCTTTGGGTTGGCTTATGGACCTGAAAGCCAGTCCCAAGAGCCCTGTGGAAGCTAGGCTGTCATCATAGCTTGCAGTCATCTTGCCTCCACAGCTTGGATTTGAGGTGTCCACAGTCCCAGCTCCTTCTGGGCACCTCCTGGGAAAATCACTAGGGAACATGCCCAGATGGTGCTCTGGGCAGTCAGTGAAGGCCCTGGTTGGTATTAATCAGCTATGGCACTCAAAGATACTAGTGCATCAAAGACCAAAATCTGAGTCCCTTCCCTGCCTAAATCAAGCCACTCATTTGAACCTGACCTTTTACCTTCTGGCTGTCTCCTTCAATCCTTAAACCCTGACATTGATTAGTACTTCTGTCCTCATCTCAATTACACTCAGTGGCCTTTAGATAGAGTCTTAAGAGAAAGATGCCACTCAGTAGGCTCAGATATTAGGCTGAACCCAAGTAATGTCCCACTGAGACTCCTTCAGCAGCTTGTCTCAGATCTGACACCAGCCTCTGCCAGGCAGCAGAAGAAAGCCCAGTGACAGCTTCCTCCTTCCTCCTTTGGGCTTGAGCCTCAGGTTCACCTCATGCCCCTAAACTTAGAAAAAGGATCTATGTCTTGGAAGTCCCAACTGAGCTGCCACAGCTCTGCAGGACATCAATTGTCCATGCTGGTCACTGTGGTCAGCACGCAGCACTGGTGTAGGTTTGTCCCTCACTGACCCTCTCCAAGTGCCTTTTGGTCCCCTGCATGAACCCAGGCGTGACCTCTGCCCGAAGGAATTCAGCCAGGCAGTGAAATGTCTAACTGCTAGAAAATCGCCTGCAATTACTCACACCCTTGAAATTGCAGGAGCAAAATGAGAGCCTGCTTTTCAAAATCAGGTCCGTTATGTGTCTGCAAAGTATATAATCTCCACATAATTCACCAACACCATCAATCTAAACTCCTAGGTACTGAGCTCAACAGAGCATGTGTTTTCCATGTGTGTGTAATATCAAACAAACCTGTGCTTAACTTGTCAGAATATAATCAACTTCCATTAATTACTTCAGTATGAAGCCTCCAGTACCAATGGTTCTTCATATAATCACTCAAAAAGCTTTTATTGGGGAGCTAAACAGCTCAATAACACTAATTAATTGTGTTTCTTGGACAACCAAGATCGTGTAAGTGGAAAGGTGGTTTTGGTACATTTCCCACTGCATTGATTTTCACATTTCTGGAATGCATTTCCCCATAATAGTCATTAGTGCACGGAGAGAAGAATTGGAAAGGTGCAGTAGAAGCACAGCATTCCTGAAATATGATTTGAGATTTGTGCTGGATCTGCACCGTTTGCCAGAAATTCAAACTCTGGCAAATGGCTTAGCCTTTCTAGGCTGTTTGCCCAATAGGCTGACTGAAAAAAGCAGCAAACTGAAAAATCTGCCAATATTTATGTACCAGCCTGTGATTCAGTTGTTGTATTGCAGAGTAAAAGTGGCACAGGAGAGAGAGGGGACATGAAACCACGTGAATCTGGTGGAAAAATATGGAGCATTTCAATGCTGGTGTTAAAGAATTTTAAGACCTTTAATTAAACGACCTCAAAACTCACATGCTCAAGAAAACTGAAAGAGAGCAATTGCTCTCCCGGGGCTTTCAGGCCTTTGCTTCTACACATATTTTTCTAATTCTACAGAGAGGAACAAAGAATGTACTTTTCCCACCTGAGCAGTTGTTTGGTGATTCATGAAGCTTTCTGCTTTGTCTGAAGCTGAGGTTTCTCAGCTAGGTACCCCAGGGCTGCACCGCTGCAGAGCGGAAGAGAGCTGGCTGGGAGGGGCATTGCTGGTGGGGAGAGTCTGAGACTTAGGGAGCATTTTGGATCAGCAGGCTATTCCTTAGTGTTGTGTTTGTGTGTGTGTTTCTGTGTCAGCAGTAAACGAATTGTTGCACTCAATGGCATGGAAAAGTAAACAGAAAGCTTCTCTTGGCTGGGTCATGAATGCTGGTTGTGGGTTTGGCTTCACGTTTCAAGGCTCCATTCACTACTGGGTCTTATACGTCCAGGCTCTCCCTGCAGCCCCAATGTCATCTTTAAAGCATCAACTTTTTGTCTGTAGTCAGTATAGCATAGTATAGTAGTATAGTCAGTAGCACTTGAACCCAAATCATCTTAGCCATGTGTTCATAGTCCTTTGCTTTTAAAGTCCCATCCCTGCCAGCCTCCATCATAACAGATGGATTCCTCTCAGTGTGTGCTGGTTTGAGGCTAATTGGATATTTTAATTAAAAAAAGAAAAAAGATTATAGGCTGTGAAAAGTGAACAGTGGTGATGTCTGCTTCACTCATAGGCTTGCTGAGATGTATAAAAACAAAGACACAAGTATAGATAAGAGAGAGAGAGTCTCTCTTGCTCTCTGTGGGAGCTGCTGTGTCTTCTGGCCTTTCTGCTGTGTAACCCAACTAATCATTCTGCATCTAACTCCCCTTGCCTATCCCCCAAACTCACCTTGCATGTAAGGCAGACCCTGGGATAAGGTAGAGGGGTGGGGAGAAGGTGGAAGGGTGGTTGGGAGCCCCTCCTGGGGACTCTGATTTCTGGGAGGGGTATTGTGCTTCTGCATTACCTTTAACTTGTATATTTCTGTATATTTCTGTAACTATTGTGTATATCTCTGCTTGTAAATTGTGCTAAGCTGTAAATAGAGCTTCAGTCCTTAACTTCCAGCCAGCTGAGTCTAGTCTGGGGGATTTTCATAGAGTGGGGGGGCAGGCAACTCCCAAAGCATCACACAGTGGAAATGTATAGCACAGCCAGTGCCTTGGTAAATCGAGACCAAACTGTGCTTAAAACCTGTGAGATTATTCTTATTTAGTACCTTATTCTTCCTTAGGAGTAAACATTGTCACTAAGGAGGCATCACTTAGTCCTGTGCCCTATTGAGCCAGGCTCTGTAAAAGTCAGCCCATCCCTGGAAAAGCTTCATCTGCACAGCAGCAGAAATTGGGAATTGTGAGATGGGAGGTAGGAAGGTTGTAGAGAGAAATGCCAGGAAGGTTGTAGAGAGAAATGCATTGTGATGGTTTAGGGCTTTACATTTTCCCTTGCTCTAAAGGGCAGAGCTAATTCCAGCCTGTAATTAACCGAGGAATGAAGACTGCACATGCATTCAGTGAGAACATAATTAAATAATAACAATAATTGTCAGGAACTGCTGTGTTGCTTTTGTTGGTAAATTGCAAAACAGGTGATCCAGCAGCTCTAAGAAATAAAGACAACTCTTGTCATTACATTAGGCCAAGACTGTCATTTCTTAGAAGACCATTTACAGACTCTTGATGGCTCCTGCTGCTTTGTTCTAACTGTGGGAGTACAGCTATGTTCTCCAGACAGACCTCTCAAAAGCCATTTGTTAAAACACTGGTGCCAAGAGACAGACAACAGCATCAGTGGCACCTGTTGCTCCTGTGAGGACCTCAGGAGAGGTTCCTGTCACTTCCATAAGGCAGTGTGTGCTGATGAGCTGGGGTTTGCAATTCTTGTAAAGGGAGCAGAGCCTTGGTATGAGAAAATGGATGCTGGCCAAAAGAAAGCACCAGACTTGAGTCTCACTGAAATACTGGCAAGTCACAATCAGGATCTTTATAATCCCTAGCACCAGGTAGAGGCAGGGAGAGGAATCCATGTTCTGTTGCTAACAGGTAATGTCCTGTGTTGCTCAGAGCTTTCAGATCTAGGCCTTTTAACTGGATTACCATCCTCCAGTGATGGGTAGTTTAGTTTAATAATCATCCCCCCACAGTAGTATCTGTGATATTTGCCTTTCCAACCTTGAGAGCCAAAGCCTACTTCTATCATGCTGCACTTGGGTCTGTTTCAGTTTGCATCATCCTCCTGAACATTTCTGACCTCTTGTGCAAGCCTCTTCCATCCAGGATAGCTCGCTCGGCACACACAAACAGCTGAATTGTCAGTCCTTCTAGTGAACACCTTGTGAATCATGCAGCTGGCAGGGAAAGGGGACTGAACTTGCTGTAGCCACTGGATCTGATACAACAGCAATAAAATCCTTGTCTTTTGTGTGACTCTCTATCTCTCTGGCTGGTGGAACTGCTGGTGCTTGCAAAAACAATTACTGTAACGTATGGATGCAAGACTTCTAAATTCTGATTGACTTTCCCCCTTTCAACTTTTGGCTCAGCCTCCATCCTTGTGTGTAGCTGGACTCTGCTCTGCCTTCTGCTCCTGCCTCCCCGTTTTCCCATCCTCTTAATTTCTTTCTGAAGTGAGCTGCCCATACCTACAAACGAATTCAAAGTCAACAGCAACTCTTTTTGCACCCAGCAGATTCTGCCTTCTGACTGATCCATCTCATCACATAAGGAACATTCCTGATGTTTTTTCACATATCCTGCTTGCCTGCTCCCTCTCCCAGAGCAGCTCTGGGGATTCTCCAGCAGCAACCTTTCCTTGGCTTTGTGGTGAATCCCCACTCGGGCTACAGGCAGTTGTTTTCCTCTTAGTTAGCAGCCTCAGCCACAAACCAGCCTGTCAAACAGGTGTTGGTTACATGTTCAGCAATGCTTCTGCAGCTGGAGGCAAATTGGGGAATTATTTCTTCCCCTGTTGGTACCTTTTGTGAATTTCTCAGCGTTCACCAGAGGCTCTGGAGCAAGTGTTACTTGAAGGAGCTTATAGGAGCTGTTCCTGCAATTTCCTTGTGGTTGGTCTGCTTGTGACAGGATCCAGGTCTTGATGAAAATGTTCATTCTCCCATGACATTGAGTAGAGGGAATATAGACTAACCTTGCAACACAGCCTTCAGAAAGCTCAGAGCAGGAGCTCCAAGTTCTGCTCCAAACAAACATACCTTCTGGAGGGCTTCTGCCCAACTATTTTCTATGGAGGCCAAAAGCACTTACGGATCCTTCAGGAGTTGTTCCATTGCACCTCGCTGGAAATTTCCTTTCTGGTAGTTTTAACTTTCATATTAAATGTACATCCTTCTCTGTCAGCTGCCATGTTTTTCAAGTCTGTGGTCTTCCATCTGGGAGCCACCTTTGTCCTTTATGTTAGGTTCTGAAAGGCTGGGAAAGTTAAACAGCCTCCAGTGGATGGCTGCCCAGTCTCCTCCACTGGCTGGCTGGTGGGATCAGGACTTGCTGTCCTTCCCCTCCACTCTTACTCCTGGAATGTAAACACACCTCCCAAAAAGAGAGGAATAAACCAGCTGCTATTCGCTCTTTTGACCATCTATTGAGCAACAGACCTCCATGCCATGTTTATAAGGCAGACTTCTGAAATGGAAAATAAGGGTGGGGAGGTGACCTCGAGAGGCCATCCTGCCCCAAAGTAGTATCAATTACACCTATTTAATTCCTGATTAATATGTCTCTAACTTGTTCTTTGGAAAGACTTCAGTGACAGAAAGTCTGCCACCCACAAAGGCAATGTATTCCAGTGCTTTCCCATCTGATTCCCCCTACTTCTGTTGGCATGTCCTACCCAGTAACTCACCTACCACCTCCTTTGCTGCAATCAAAACCTGTTATAACTCAGCTGTACAGTGGGACAAAGCACAGATTATTCCCTTTGACTTTCTGCTGGCCACATACACCTGAAGATCACTGTCTCCTGTGCTCTTAATTAAACCAGACCAATCAGTTTTTCCTTCTAGATCACATTTGCTCCCAAACTGATAACTGTGGGTGCTTCCAGTCGGTCCCGATCACCTACGTTAAGTGCAGCCCCAGCAGAGCTCAGCAGAGCAGAAGACATTCACTTACATGTCATAGAGTCCAACACCTAAATATACAACCCAGCCTGTCAGTTCTTTCTTCAGGGTGGATTTGGATCATCTTTACCTTGTGAGCAGCTGTCTTCATCTCCTGGAACACCTCTAGCTCCCTCCCCATGCTTTATGCAGTTCATCCCTCCTGTTCATGTGGTCTTGTAATACAGTTGATTAACTCTATTATTTTTCAGGCCATTTCTCCAGCATATCAAGGTAATTTTGAATTCCAACACTGGCCTCTGATGTACTTGCAAGGACCACTATAAGATGACAACAAAAGATGCAAGAAGATTCTGCATTGCAACAGCTCTTCTTTTTTTTTTTTTGGCCTGCTGAAGACCACCATGAAGAACACTAGAGGCAGAAGCACTGTGTCTTGGCAGCAGCAACCAGAGGTCTATGCTGGCCTATATGCCCCCTAGGCACTGGTTGTATCAATCTCATAGCACACAGCTGGGGAACCTCTCCTTTATTCCCTTAGCCAAACTGAACACAAAACTGTGCGGAAAGTCCTTGATGCACACTTCTGGTTTGACAATGAGCCTCTAGTAACTTCTCCCACTGTGCTTTCGATTTGTTTTATTCACTCCTGCTGGCAGTTTTAGCTCCATGACATTTCCTCTGCTTATTTCTGAGAATGTCATGCAAGACATTGCCAAAAGCCTCACTAGAGTCTCAGTAGCTGTCTGATCTACTGTGGATCTCCCCCACACCACTTTGCTGTCACAGAGGGAGATCAAGTGGATTTATGTGATTTGTTTACATGAAGTCCATTACTTTGGGTATCTTGCTGTCTTCTGGCTGCTTATGCACAGCTCGAGTGGCTGTTCCTGCAGTTCTCTGCCAGCCAAGCACCTGGACTTCCCCAGCTTGTCCCTGTTGCAGACAGGTGGCAGATGATTTGGAGAAGCAGTGGGCACTCCTGTACTGTGCAGGCAACCAGGGACGGGGTTGCTTACTCTGCCCTATGGGATCAACAGCAGCTATGCCTCTTACTGCCCTGCTGTGGCAAAGGTGTGGGCAGGATCTGTGGGCAGGATCTGTGAGCAGACGAGCCTCAAGTATTTGTTCTGGTGGATTCCTGATTGATTTGCAAGCACTGGGGAAGTGGGTGAAACACAGGTGAAGAGCATCTGTGGGCACTTTGCCTGTGATGTTCCCTCCTGTCTGGGTTGATGCAGCAGAGCCTCGGGCTAGAGCAATGCTCAGTCACCATCACCCAAGGACTGGGTGCTCAGTGTGTCTCTGACCTATAGCTTCCTACCTAAGCAACAGAATCCACCAAAACAAGCTGCTGAAAGCAAGCCACTGAAGTGTGTTGCCAGGGTTCTCAGTAAAAGGTGAAACCTGGAGCCTCTGGGATTTTTCATGCTCAAGAGGAAACCAATATCAAAGCTGCACTACTTTTGATGAAAGGAGACTTCATCCCAGGAGCTGTGACATTTAAGACTTCACAGATGAAAAAGCAACAAGTCCATCCTGGACATGTGACTGTTTTCCTTTCATTCCCATACAACAGGTTAAAAAAATGACACCTGGCATTTGGTTTCCATGCTGCCATTTTTGCTGTTGAGGGAATGCAGCAAGAAGTAGCTAAGGATTAGTTTACATAACACTGTTTCCAGATGGCTGTATTTAATTTCCAGTTGTAAATCCTGGCCCACCAAATCCCACTCTCATGCTGGTACATGTCCCTGTGAAACAGATACAGGGAGTACTTCAGGTTATAAATTTGCTATACAGTTCCCACCTCAGCTGCCCATGAGGGCAAATGCAAAATGCATTTATACAGACCAAAATGCTGTGAATATTTCTACCAGAAAAGTTTGTCATCAATTTATTGTCACAGAATATTTAATACCAGAATAAAAATGCAACCTTCTTGTATTTTTGTTCCTGAAGGGAAACTGATGGATGCTTCTTAGAAGATACTCCATGCTGACTGCAGTGTAACAGAGAGGCACATCCAGTTGTTTCCACAGGAAACACTTCCATTGCAAGCAGCCTTGTCTGAGATAGTAACACAAATGTGTTTTTTCTAGGAACTAAGATCACAAAGGAAAGGTTTTATTTAAAGGGTGAGAGCTGATGGGCAAATACAACCTGTAACTGTAGAACACTTTACACACTTCAAAGTGACAAAAGCACCAGACTTGCCAGCTGGACTCTCCTCCAGCTTGGCCAGGGCATGGCCTGATGGGGTTATGCCAGCCTGGGCAGGCTGCTCTCAAGAAAACCTTTCTGCTGCCTACCTACAGACACCCTTCTCAGCAGGCATCAGCTTGAGCAGTGTTGTCAGGGGTTTAAAGGGCTGAAAATGACTAACAGCTGTCTCTCCATCTCACAGAATGAGGAGACATTTTTTGTGTTTTTGTCACTTTTTTTTTTTTTTTTTTTTTTTTTTTTTGTGCCTGGTTTCACTGCCAGTGAGGTATTGCAGCAAATCTTGGGGCAGGTGAGTTTGATGGTTGCCACTGCACTGCTGACTGAGAAATTAATTTATTTATGGCTGTTGCAGTCTCTTTGTAAGCAAGGATGCCATCTGAAATCTGACACTGATGCTTTCTTTTGCTTTTTCCATTATTCCCACTCAACAGGCAGGAACTAACATCGCAGAGGTTCTTCCATTACCACAGCAGGTGTCTGCTCTCCAAAGATGAGGAGTAGTAGCAACTGCTGTGCTTGCTGTCTTCATTTTCTGCCTGAATGCAAGTTCAGATTCTTTTCACCATCCCAGACACCAGTGGAAGTCTCAGAGTTTCCCTTAAACCCTGTTATTTTAAAGGGAACAGGACACACACGATCTACAGCAACAGCAGCATGAAGTACCGAGATAAAGACTTTCCTCTCCACAGAGCACCAACCACCAATGCTCTCATTGTCAAAATGCTGAGCATTAGAGTTTCTTCCATGTAAATCTGGGGAATGTATTTTCCTATCCTGTGGATATTTTTGAGATGTTAAAGCTTTCTTGCTTTAAAATGGGTTGGAAAGCATAAATATATGAACAAATATATAAGCAAATGAGGATGAATAGCCAAAAGAATACATTTTAGAAGTCAGCAAGCCTAATTCAGTAACCTCAATGTGTTGATAAGTTTCAGTTATTTCTATTTTTGCTCTGATTTTAATATTTTTAACTACAGTAATATTTTATTTCACTGGGGGGAAAAGATCTGAAAAGCTAGAATTCTTCATTAAAATAAATAGAACTAAAAAGTTAAGGGTTTGATCATCCCCAAGCTTTCTTAAAAGAAATCCAGACACAGTTGTCCTGCTTCACAAAGTGTTTCTATTTTGTTGACCTGGCATTGTTTGCAAAGGTCCAGCTGAAATGCTGCTGACCACTTTTCATGGCTGCACTGGCTGCCGCTGACTGCTTGGAGCATTTTTAAGACCAGCCACATATTCCATGGCCACTTCTCAAGATCCTCAAGGTTAGACTCACATTTTAGCTGCTGCCCAAAGCATTTAACCATGCATTTCAGTTATAGATGCTCCACTCCTCCTTGTGAGCAGGGGACTGGCCTCATTTGTCTCTGTATCTGAGGACAGCAAATGTGAATAGGAAATTTGCCATTGAAGAGGAACCCATCTGAGCAGTGCAGTGAAGGCACTGAAGGCCCCAGCCTGGTGTCTGTGGGTCTACTGTCCTCTTCTGCCATGCCAGCACGGAGCAAGGTTCTCCTTTGCTGCATGACTTCTAGAGTTCTTCTGAGTATGATGAGCAGATTCCAGAGTTTTCAGGTCTGGCTGATAATGTCTTAGAAGGGTGTGGAAAAGGAGCTTTGAACTCCTTAGAGTGAAGATTCTCATCCTCACATCAGTTATTGTGATGGAGAACAAACAGCTCTGCTGACAAGTTACAGGGATGGAGCTCAGCGAAATTATCTTCTCCTATACTTGAACTTCCACATCCTCAGATTCCTGGGCTGCAAGAAGTCTTTCTTCAGATGGAAAGACACTATTCCCTTTACAAGGATGAGGTTTTTCGGGTGCTTCAGTGTGCTACTCAGCTGATATTGCAAATGAAGGTAGGTAGTGGTGGCTGAGCCCATCAGGTCTCCTCATGGTGTGGGACATCATAAGAGTGTGGTTTGTCTTCCCTGGCTTTAGCTGTGTCAGGCTTGGGTATCTGGCCTCAGTAGCTTATTGTACAGCTGCAGTCAGTGATGAGATGGAAGTGCTGCAGAAGGTGATGCCTACACTGAGACATGTCCCTGAGGTGCAATTTTAAATTATTCTTAATGTCAGGTCCCTACAGTTCCTCCAGTGCCTCAGAACCAGTGTGCCACTTACAGCACAACACTGCTCTCTCTTACCTTTGGAGCCTCACAGCAGCAGGGTCAGCAGTGAGGGACATCTTCTAGGTAAGATCCTCATCCCACATTCTCTGGTGCTTAGAGCATTCCCAGGGGAGAGAGCAAGCTTCTTTGCATGGACCAAACTTGGGACGAGGCTTGCTGGGACTCACATAAGAAGCCTGCATCAGAAAAGGGCCAGCACTCCAGTTCTTCACCAATAAACTATCTTTCTTGTGCTGAAGATAATGTGCCTTTACCGTAAAGAAAGAAATGTCCCTAATTTGTGGTTATTTACAGCACTGTAAATCAGGCACATGCCACAAAGTACCAATAAAAATTGTTTAAAATCAGCCTTAAATAGCTAAACTCTCAACAGCAGCTCATAAAATGAGACTTGGCAGTTCTTAGGTAGTTATGGTTAAATTGACAGTCCTTTGGGGAGTTAAGATAGCCAAAAGCAGTAGTAGTTAGGAGTGAAGTGATAGATGGTGGAGTTGGTTGAAGAACCTCTGTTGCACACTCCTGAGACTTCGTATGTTCAGTGGTCCTAGGCTGGGAGAAGGCAGATACCAGACTTTGTTGCTGACCACCAGCTTGTTGAGTCACACTCTTCATGAATATGGCCCTAGGAACTGCAAAACCAGAACAAATGAGTTTTGGCACAAAGGGGCCCATCACTGTCTGCATGTAACAGGAGACTTTCCAGGCAGGCAGGAAGATAGGAGGAGAATCAAGTCCAAGACAGACTAAAGGGAAGTTAAGGAAATGTGAAGAAGGGACCAACACCACAAATAAAAAAAAGCCCATCCATAAAGAAACCAGATCTCAGCTCCTCTAAAAGTCAGGTGCGTGAGTTGTATCAGCCTCGAGCCAGCTCTGACTTCCGCTGCCAGTAACCACTTCCACTGCCAATAGCCCAAGCTGACATAACAGCAACATTAAGGAGGTTTGGGATTTTTTTTCTGTTACATTAGGCATTCATGTCTCTTTTCCACTTCTTTCTTTTTTCTTTTTTTTCCCCCTCTTTTTTTTTTCACAAGGTACTTATATTTTAGCCAACCTCCACCCGTCTTGTTAAACAAGAAGAGTTTCAAGACGGGGACCAAAACTAAACACTGGCTCAGCCACGCAGCACTCTGAAAGCCATGGGTTTGGGTCTCAGTTCTCCTGCTGATGGATATTGAGCACACCCAGATGCTGGCAGCTTGGCTCATACAACATGAACTCACATCCAGGCTTAGTTCCTGAAGCCTCCCTTGCAGTTTGTCAAAGTAGTGCTCTCATTCAGCGCTTAGCATCATACTCCATCTCACTTTCCTGCCCTAGCTAGCTAGGCCAGGCAGGTATTTCACCAGAGCAGCTCCCAGCTATCAAAGTCCTTCTACACACAACAGCTCAGCCATGCAGAGCAGTATTATTGTGTTCTTTGAAATGGTGCACCAAAGCACAGAGAAAATTGAGGACATTGCTGTAGGCAAGTGAAGGCACATGACAAACGATGGTCCAAAAGCTGCACAGATATAGTCACTCTGTGCCAAGCCCTGTCCATGCTCTGCTGAGGACTTTGATGTAGCAGCTCAGGCATGATGCCAAACTTGGTTACCCAGTTTCTGAGCTAGGCCATATTCTATCCAGCTGGCTCAGAGCAGGCATGCAACTGTCTGTACTTGGCCGTGGAAACACGTCTCGGCCCTTGGACTTTCAGAAATGCTTGAATTTGTTAGGGTAGGAGCCAGAATCCCATTGAAGTTCTTTTTGTTTCTCCAGGAGTCTCACAAATTGTTCACAGTACCACAGGACTAAAACAGAGATCTGTCGTGCTCGAAGCTGTCACTGTGACCATTGAATCGGTGCCCACTGGACTTGAGAGATGCTTGTGGAGTAATGGAGGGTCTGGTGTCCTCAATCTGTGCCAGGTCTGGGCTCCACTGTACTGAAAGTAACAGGCCAGGGTTTCAGAAAGTGTAGCCACCCTAAGGACTGAGTGAAAACACAGCTGGAGTTGAAAGCTTGAGAGCAGAATGTGAGATTTCACAGTGAGATGCAGGCGAGCACAGGAGTCATTGATGCTAGAAGCTAGCTTCACTTTCCTCTTTGCCACAGAGCAACTGGGCAGCTAAGGCAGTACCCAGCCCACACAGCAGTGACAAGCTTTGCTGCTGTAGCTGCATTTCTCTCCTGGCAGTACTGGGATCCCAGCTCTGCCAGGGCTGCTTTGAGGTCCTTAGCACTGTTTTCAAAGCAGAAATTATTGGTGTGTGTAGCCCTGGTGGAGCTCGGTTTATTTACTTAGGTGCAGCTTTGGGAGGTTGGATGACTGGTCAGGCTTACTCTCATCTTCCACTCCACACAAGGGATGTACCAGCAGACACACCCATCTCCTCCAGCCTTGGAAGCCATGCAGGGGAAAAGGGCCCAAGGCTTTCTCAAGACCAGAAGAAACAGAGGCATCACTGAGCCTGAAAACCTCTGCAAGGATTCCTGAAGGAGGGTCTGAGCTTAGTGGCTGCAGCCTCTCTGCTTGGCAGTGCTTTGGCGGGCTGTGGTGTGCTCCACTGGCCTGCTACTTGATAGCCCTGAGTGATTGCTCACACCAGCATTCAGTCACCATGGCAAAGCCAGGAGAGAAGGCAGTGCCTGGTACTCCAGAGCATGCCCAGGGCAGCCACAAGCCCCCCACCCCATCCTGTTGCAGGTCTCCTTTTGACAGGATGGTTCCCAGGCTCTCTCGCCCTGCTGGGCACATGGCAGGGGGCACAAAGGACTTTCTGGGCATGAAGAGCACATTGCATTCTGGAAGCTCACAATTATGAGAGATCTCACTCATTTTACAATCAAGGCCACTTCCTGCATCTCACATCTGGTGGTATCTCCACCGATGGGTAGTTTAGGTGGACCAAAACCCATCACTCACCAAAGCCAGGGCACATAATGAAGAACTTACGGAGCAAAGCGATAAATGAAGACACAGCTTTAAAGCTCCACAGCTCTTCCCCTGGCCTGCCTTGTACAGTACAGAGGTACTATCCAGCTGCCTTCCTCCCCTCCTAACCCACGGTGCAGTGGTTGCTTCATGCACTTGCATGTGGGCATCCCAGTCTGGCTGCAATCCTTTGCCAAGCTCCAAGTCAAAAACGTAAGCCATCAGACACCCTAGAATGGCCCATGTGTCCTGATGGGACTTTCTCCCTGCCCCACTGGTGGCACAGCTTCACCTGCCATACATATTCAAGCTAGGCTGCCTGCTGAGAATGAGGCCACCAACTGAGCTCAGTGATTGTAACTGTGGTATGCTGCTGGGAGACTGCAGTTCCAATCCCAGGAGAGAATTCAAACGATCGAGCAATGTAGCAAAGCTGGAGCTCCCCTCACTCTCCAGCGTCTACAAGAGGTTGGGAGTGCTTGGCTCTGCCCAATGATGTGCCAGAACATCTGGGAGCAAAACAAGTTAGTGTTTTCATGTCAGGCTCAGGTACAATGTAGACACCAAGCTCATCATCCTTAGGGTATAGGTGTTTCTACACATTCCTGACAGCAAATGCCAGGCTGCACTTACTCCCTCAGAAATCTGCATATTGACTGAACAACCTAATCTCCACTGACATGTTGGATGGCCCCAGGTGCTACAAGGTATAGACACATCACAGAGAAGCAGGATGTAAAACCTCAAGCTGCCAACTGCTCACTAATACATTAATTAGTTCCTCCCATGCAGCTGGAGGAACTCTGCTGAGGTACAAGTCAGGAGGCCAGATGCACTGGGCTCTGATTACTCTCAACTTCTGACACGACAAGAGGCAATGGGTGGAAGCTGAGGCATACAAAGTTTTACTTAAACATGAGGATGATTTTTTTCCCTGTGAGGGTGACAGAACACTGGAACAGGCTGCCCAGGAGGGCAGTGGAGCCTCCCTCTCTGGAGATACTCAGAACCCACCTGGACACATTCTTGTGTGATCTGGTCTAGGTGATCCTGCTCTGGCAGGGTGGCTGGACTGGATGAGCTTTGGAGGTCCCTTCCAGCCCCTGACATTCTGTGATTCTAGATGGGTTGACTGCACCTCCTTCTCCCCCACACCTCCACAGCCAGAGCATATCCACACATGGTACTGTAGTCAAGTGTAGCCCATAAACAGCTCAAGTCTTTCCCAGCTCATGGACCTTCTCCAGTGACTCAGAAGAATCCTGAATATCCAGGATCCCTCCAGTGGGGAGGATTTATAAGCATCACACCATGTTGTCATTAGCCTAAACTTACTGAAGAGCCATTTTTATCAGGGATGTGCTCAACTGCTTCACATAACTGTGCACCACAAGGTGCATTAATCCACAGGCTGCCATTCCTGTCTTGTCTTTGCCTGTTACATGGCTGCATCCCAGTACTGGCTGTAACAGGAAACCCAGACATGCAAATGACTAAGGACAGGCAAATGAATATTTAATTCAAACCAGCAAGGTGTTGTTTGCAGTTATTTATTTTACTAAAATGGTTACATATGTTGAAACAAAGAAGAGCAATAGTAAGAGTGTTTGTTGTTCCCAATATCATAAATAATTATTGAGTCTTCATTAGCTGTTGGCTCAGCACTGATTGTGTTTTTTTTTTGTTATTAAAATAAAAAGACACACACATAATTCTTTAGAATTTGTGTTTTCAGGAACCTCTAAAGCAGCAGTAGAAAAAAAAATAAATTAAAGGAAATGGTAACAGGAACTTTTGCCAAGTATGTCTTAAAACCCACTTGATGTGTTTTACAGATTATTCTTTGTGCTTTGATCATCTGAAAGAAAAAGAACCATGAGCAGGTTGTTTCTATGATGGCTTGTCTTCTCCACTTTTACTTCAGAGAAGTCCCCAGAAGTACCCTTTTCCTTTTTTTTTTCATTTTTACATTTTATTGTCATTTATACAGACCAAAACACTGTGAATATTTCTAACAGAAAAGTCTGTCATCAATTTATTGTCACAAAATATTTAATACCAGAATAACTTATAATAGTATGAACAAAAGTGAAGTATTAACTCTCTGCTATTAGTTATAAACTCACATTATTATGTCAAAATCCAGTAAAGTATCAAAAAATGAATGTCATGGAATCTTAAGACACAAAATGATGCAAGTCAGTAAAAGGTATACTTCAACTGTTCATACAGTCATGACATACATTTCTTGCTTGGCACTTTGAAGTCAATGTAATCAGCAATTTAGAAAACAAAGTAAAAATATATATGTACAAAATATTTTCATATCAAATCATTTTCATTGTACACTAAATAAACTCAACAACATGTTATGTTACATCGAGAAGTTTCCTAAGAAGTCACACCAAGGCTGATGTCTGCAACGTGTCTTGATTATTTTAGTGCAACTGGAACAGCCTCTACTTGCAAGTTAGTTTCATCATTAGCACAGTCCTGCTTCCATTGAAGTGGGAGTTCTGCCATTAAACTCAGCCAGAGCAGGACTGAAGTCTTGTTCATTGATGGCTCACCAAAAAGAGAAGCGAGGAAAGGAATAAGTAGGAAAAAACCTGACAGGATACCCACAGGAAAAAAATAAATCCAATTCCTAGCAACAATCAGCGCTTTTCCAGTTCTCTGTAACTGATTCTGTGTAAATTGGGTTTGGCTTTGCCACTGTTTATTCAAGCACTGTAAACCTCATTACACTATTGTTATATGACTTAAGAATCACTTGTACAACTCCCAAGAAAACTTCAAAATAAACCTGGTTTTATGGTATTTGTTACACTCACCAGCAGTCAAGTTTAGAGACGTGACATTTAACACACAGCTTAGTATCTCCTTACAGTCCTCCCATCTTTAAATGCTGAGATTTTTCAATGTTTCATTTGATAGTTTGTGTTTCTAGTTTGGGCTTTGATAGTTTGTATTAGAGCTTTTCCTCACTGAAATGTGAACTGTCAATCAACTCTCCTCACTTATGCGGTACCTACGAAATAAAAATGTTTAAACCACGTTACAGTACTAAGTTCCACCGCGGAAACGTTTTGGAGCTCCACTGCAAATAACAAACGGTGCTACAGGTTTAGTTTTGCACAAGAGGAAATCAATTTCACTTCTATCAAAACTTCACTAGCAAAGCTTTTAAACTGTCGACCTGAATTTACAGCTAAAATCATCTCAACTAGAAATCTCGAATGAGCAACACAGCTGGGAGCGTAAGTTCAAAGTAATCAGAACGATTAATTACTTCCTAAATTTGTGTGTTCTAGAGTATTGCACTTTTCAAAGGAATGATTTTGGTATTTTAATATACTGCATATACAGGTAAGAAACATGCATAACAACCCCATCGTCACTTGGACAAAAAAAACCAAAACCAAACATACTGTACAATTTGTATAACACTGTTGATTAAAAGAAAAGAAAGAGAGAGAGAAAAAAAAATGATGTAACAATTTCATTAAGACTCGTCGATTTGTACAAGTCAAACAAGCACAACCTCTCCAGGGCCTCCAGCAGTAATGTGTTCAGCCCTAGGCTGCTTAAGCCCACTTGGAATAACATACAAAGTTTAAGCATTATGGCATTGTCATTTTGAGGCATAATACTGCTCTACTATGCCCACGTTATAGCTTATTTTTTGAAAGCAAGGCACTTACTGTAATAGCGATGCAAACATCTTATGCGCACTTTGATTAACATAAAATAAGTTAATGTTCTGATAAAAACAGGGTTTCTTTTATAATTTACATGCCTTTTATAGAAGCAATTCAACATTTCATTTAGTACAATGAAAATGTCTGAGTCAGAAGGAACATTTTGTTTTGTTTTGTTTTCAAACTGACCGAAAGGGAGCCTATTTGCCTCGTATCTGTGAATCTGATTTTGCTGAAAACCAATCCTGGGGAGGAAAATGTCCGCTGGGCAGGAAGAAGAAATAGGACCCAGCCCTTAAAACTGCTGAACTAATGGCACTTTGACAGTCTTTACTTCTGATATATGTGATGATTTCTGAATGATGCAGCTGGTAGTTCCCTGCAGTTTATCTTTCCCCTGGGCAAGGTTCGTTAGGGCCATAGCTGCGTTGATCTCCTTCCAGTACGTTTCATCTTTGCTGGTTCCTTTTCTGTTAGCTGCACTAGATTCAAGCAATAATAAATATTTACACATACAGCTTACATTTAGCTACCTGATGTCAGGAAAACTGTAATAGTAGTAATAATTTTGGAGAACTGTCAAGTCCTTTACTCACCTTTCACACTTATTTGGTCCATTTTCCAGAGTTTCTGAAAACAGAAAAGAAAAAAAAAGAAGAATGTCTATTAAGAATGACAGTATCAGAGAATCAGCCAGGTTGGAAGAGACCTCCAAGCTCATCCAGCCCAACCTATCACCCAGCCCTAGCCAATCAACTAGACCGTGGTACTAAGTGCCTCATCCAGGCTTTTCTTGAACACCTCCAGGGATGACGACTCCACCACCTCCCTGGGCAGCCCATTCCAATGCCAATCACTCTGTCGAGAACTTCCTCTTAATACCCAGCCTATATCTCCCCTGGCGCAACTTAAGACTGTGTCCCTTTGTTCTGTTGCTGGTTGCCTGGGAGAAAAGACCTCCCTGACCTGGCTACAACCTCCTTTCAGGTAGTGGTAGAGTTTTTAAAACAAGCAAGTTCATGGAATAGGCATGTGGAAAAATAACTTGAGATGAATTCCAAAACTGATACTGGATTCCCAAATCAAATCTTTGTTTTCAACACTTATAAAGGGGGCAGAAATCCATGCAAGAGTCTGTCTGGCAAAATCTACACTGAGCTTGGAGCAGAGCATGTGTCAAGAAAAAATGCTGTGGGGAGCTCCCCAAGACATCATCCTACAGAAATAGGCTTTGGTAAGGCAGGACCTCACTGAGTATCACCAGAACTACACTGGCAAAAGTGGTGCTGAACCCTGCCCAGCGCATCCAGTCCAACCTATCACCCAACCCTACCCACTCAGCTAGACCATGGCACTAAGTGCCCCATCCACGTTTTTCTTGAACACCTCCAGGGATGGTGACTCCACCACCTCCCTGGGTAGCCCATTCCAATGCCAATCACTCTCTGGCAAGAACTTTCTCCTAACATCCAGCTTAGACCTGGCACAACTTGAGAATAGGTTATACCGGCGATAGTGAGAATAAAGCTGGCTTTAAAGGTTCCCCTACATTTTGCAGGGTGATAGAGCTAATTTTTCAAAACATAAATGCCAAGAACATGAAGAATTGCAGAACCTAAAAATAAAAATCAGGTTTCAGTGAAAGCCTTCTTGTGTGCACTAAAAATAGGCCCCTTGCCCTTGCACGCCTGATGTGTGTGGTTTTGAATGTGCGCCTGGGGCGCAGGCACAGAAGCAGACTGAGAAGTATACAAGGAACAAGCACACCTGGTTAGCAGCCTTCAAAGATGAAACTGCATCACAGGCACAAGTTACACTTTCCCATCAAGAGTCACATTTGTTCATTCATGAAGTCCTCGCGTTGCAGAGATGCCAGAAATATTTACCAGGCAGAGATGTGTAAAGCTTTAGACATAGAAACACATTCTAGAGGAGTGAGAAGCTGATGCCTAACTGCAACAGCTATGCAGAACCAGTCAAACAAAGCAAACAGCAACAGCCTGAGCACCAGCAGCTACACCACCCAAAAAGCCCCCAAGCACTGCATAAAGCTTGTGAAGTAATGCACCTTTTTATGAGGTGCAACTGAAAAGTCCATCTTACTGTTCCATTGCCATCAAATTATTAACTAAAAGTTGGTATTTTCTTGAAACAGAGCTTCCAGGGGACTAAGGCTCCAAGCACACTGGGAGCTCTCCACTTAGATGGGGCTTTGCCCATCACCTCCCAGCAGTCCATTTTCTCACAGCCAGCCCACATTGAACAACTCAGCCCAGCCATGCTTCCCACCACTTGGAGGTGACCATCACCAGAGAAATGCATGGAGACCAGCTGTGATTTCAGAGGGCAGATGTTTACCAAGCTGTTTGATTTAGCAGGCCTCCAGCCTTTTGCAAAAGAGCTTTACAAATAACTGTCCACGGGTGACCAACCTTTACATTTTGTTCCATCTTAAAGCTGCAGCTCTCCTAGATCAGTGCTTGAATGGGATTCAAGAGGGGGGAAGTTCAACATATGCAAAAGAGAGGGAATCAAGGAGTAAACATTTGAGGCAGAGAGAGGTACTGAATGACACCAAAACTCTCCTTCTTCATGCAGTACTTGGCTACAAATAATCTTTCAGCCTTCTATATTTATTATTTTTTAAACAGAGGTGATTTTAAAGAGGATATTTAGGACTGAACAGGTCAGTAGGTATAGAAATGGAAATGGCAAGTAACAGAGAACGTTGTTGCCAGAGCAAACCTGGATATAAATACTCCTCTCTCAAGCATCTGTCAGTTTCTTTTGCTGTTGGAAAATATTTTCTAAGAAGAAAAAAATTGCTTGTACAAACTTCTGAGGAAAGTAGGTGTGAATGGTGACACAAATTCCATTTCCAGCATTTATTTGAAGGAGTATTTGCAAATATTTCTAACTGGTGTTTAGCCAGCTCTAAAAGAAAGCAGCTTGCCCATGGTATGTAAAAGGAGCAGTAAAGCTAAATAATAAAATGCAGGAGCAAAAAAAAGCTACCTATTCTCTAACTTTGCTGAAGACTTTTCCTGAATTACAAGTCTCTTTAAGATTCCATTCAGATTTTATGCATTTTAAAAACAAATAATCTATGTCACGGAAACTCAAAACCCAGTTAGGATAAAACCATCATAGATCATTTACAAAGCTCTTGTTGATAACTGCTGGAAAAGCATGTCAGTACAATGAAGCCTGAAAATCCATCATTTTCAAAGCACAGAACCTCTTCTTCTTGCCAAAAATCCTTTCTGCTCTACCAAACCTCTGACAACCCATCCTAGCTTGCACTACCACAGCATCCAAGCTGTCTGAGAAGCCTTTAGTTGAGGAGGGAAGCATTACCATCACTATTTGGATGGGGATAACCATATTGAGAGAGATAAAAGACCATTCTTCATGCTCTCTTTGGCATCTTGCTGGGTCAAAGCAACTTGATCCAATTCAAAAGTAAGAGCAGGGTTTACCTCACTTGCCATGCTCCTACTAAATAATGCATCTCCTTGCCATGCCAATAGTCCAGACTCCATTTACAAATGTCCTTAGAGAAGTGGCTTCAGCCCTAAACCCAACACTGCAGTCTGACAGCTCTAGTGCTCACCAAGAATCACACTATGAAGCCCTGTGCCATGGACATCTCCCACTACTCCCCTTTGGGCAGTATCACTATCCACATAGATATGCTGTGACCTGGATAAGGGGAGGTCAACATCTCTCCTTCAGACCTTAAACTGCTGATGTAACCACAGCCTTAATAGCTTAGCTCAGCCTGGAAGAAATGCAGTCTGGCTATGTGTGGCTCATCACTGACAAGAAAGGGAAGAGATAACAAAATCTTATTAAATAATAAGAAAAAAAGAGGTGAATCTTATCCATCAGTTTACTTTTTCTTCATCTTTTGCAACCTACCTGCTCTACCCCTGATTACTTATTAAAGCTTTTGCTATTTGACAGATCTGCATAAGAACTGCAAAGCATATTTCAGTGCTCAAAGCAACACTCTGGTGAGACTGTTTAATGAATATAATCAAAGAACAGCATTCTCAGCATGGCAAGTGTTTGGTTTCTTGACCAGCACAAACCACATTGCCAGATTTCTTCTCTGAGGCAATAAGTAAATGGCACTGGGACTGGGCAACATGTCTGGAAACAGTAATGGAAGGAATGGAAAAATAGTGCAGCATACTGCATCTCACCAAGCAGCCTCAGCTGAAGACTCAGTCCAAATGCTGATGGGCACTTCACTCACCAGTCTTCTCTCACTACATGAGAAGTAGCACTTCATAGTGGTTACCAGACACACCAGAGTTGCCCTCTCCATGTGCTGTGGTGAACTTCAACCTAACACACCTTAGGAGACACCCACCTCTGGTCTCTCCTGAAAAAGTGTCATCCTCTCACTACTCAGCTCAAGACAGGCTGCCAAACAGATTGCAACCCTACAGACTCATCAAGCTCATGTCAATGCACCAAGTAACTCCAGAGAAAGCCAATGCTGATCCATTATTATACTCCAGACTCATCCCAAGACTTATGTGATAGGGTGCATGAGATTTACCAACCACACACCAATGGTCAGCACAAGTAACTTTCCTAAACAAGCTACGGTTGTATTTTAATACCACATTGATTAGTAGAAACCCTTGAAAAAGCTGCTGCTGAAGGTGGCTTGTTCTGTCTCAGAAAAACAATGTATTTCTTGTGAAAGGATCCTGAAAGGCTTTCAGCATATATTGAGATCTTGAATAACTTTATTTAATATTAAACATCACAAAAGTCATTTTGTTACAGGTTTGGAAATCACTTAAACCAGGAAAGTTTAAAGCAGTATGAAAATGGAAACTATTTAAAATTAGTCATTGTCATTTATACCTCATTTTCTGGTGCTTCACTCTGCTCCCAGGCAAAAGCATCCAAAGAATCAGCTTTTGCCGGGCCAGGAATGTCTCATTCTGCTCTCACCATTCACCCAAAGAAGCCAGCAAGGCAGGATATTTGTTCCTTCTTGTTTATAATAGGAAGTCACCATAAATCACATTCCAATGGAATCCTGTATACCTTTCCATTAGCAGTTTTCAGTATACAGTTTACTGCAGCAGGCAGTGCCAAGAGTGTAGCCACTAGACAATACCAGCTTTGTGATACAGTATGGTATTTTTCAGGACTCACCTAATTATTAATAATATATGTAGCATACATTATACATTTTTTTTTTCACCAAGAAATTTCTTCATAAATATTCACTGGTTGATCCTGACAGCTCTCTTGCAAGGTAGCTTGCAGTCCCATTTTAGCAGAGATGGAAATGAGTCTCAGAAGTCCAAAGACAACATGCCTAGGCAATATTTTGACTATTTCAAATGCAGGTAAGAGCACAGGATTTCTCCTACATTTAAATAGTTTTCTTTTGTTCTTCTGCTATCAGGAAGGCTCACCCAAAGCAAATAAATGCCAAGGTCCTTGAGGGCAAATTACAACTGGACAATAGCATCGCTTACCCCCAGTACCCTTCCATTACATCTTACTGTTGCCAAAATAATACACAAATAATTAACAAGAACAACACCTATGTACATCCATAGTGCCCTTTTACACACTGCATCCAGTATTAGAGAAGAAAGCCAGGGCATAAATTCCATTTGCCTACTGCAATTCACAACCTGCAAAGGCTCTCTGGCTATGTGAGGCTTGCAGCACACTCAAGTATTTCAGAACAATTCAGACTCTTATCGGGCGCTGAGTCCAGACTAATAACTTTTATAGACTTGGATGACTTCAGGAGTGTGCTAAATAATGTTAATTAGAGTTACACTTTGCTCTTTGGATCCAAGAATTCCGACCTAAGAATATCAAGTGTGTGGTGATGAACTGATCTCATCTCAAGGGCCTGCTGGGAACAGCCAAGGAAAGACTGACCACTTCTGTAGGACCAAGAAGCATCCAAGTCACTCCCCCGCTTGGTGTCACAGACAGCTCAAGCTGAACCACAACAACTGGCTTTAAATCCCTGCTCTGTGTTATCAGCTAACACTGACAGAGCAAAGATGGCTTGAAACCAGCAGAGGAAAGAACGTGTGAATGAGGGAGTGACACAGAGAGGAAAGGGTATGGAACATGATGCAGTGGGGAAAAAATGGACATGGAAGGCAAGACACAGTAGGTCAGTCCCACATCACCATCGTATTTCTTGAAGCTACTTACACATGTAGAGACTCCTGACTAATTATACACTACCTATTCTAGCTCAAAACACAGGGGAAAAGAGAACTGCTGGCCCCAGCTGGTGAATACTGTAAAATACTTGTTGGTTCAACAAAAGGTCCTGTATAACTTATCTTCATTTTAAACCTGGCAATGCTATTCAGCTGTTTAAGCTCACTGCTTCTCCTGAACTTTCTTTTGTTGGTTTTGGAGACTCTGGCTTAACATGTGTTGACCAGCATTTTCAAAACAAGCAAGAGGAGGAAAAGGAGGGAGGAACAGGAAATAAATTGGGGCAGCTGAATGAAAAATGAAGTTTACATGTGTGCGTAAATTAACGGTGAGAGGAGGTATTTCTGTAGATCACACACACACACATCCTTTCACTCTAGTATTTTCCAAACCACAGTTTCAAGGCACATGTGACTTTCAGATCTCTGGTTCTCCAAGAACAAAACTGAGTTAACTGGCATTAATATTCCTGTACTCTTCTCCACTGCCACAGCTTTTCCTCACAAAGGCTCCCAAAGTAAACCACGAATCACTAACATTCACCCACACCTGGGGAGGAAAGGTAGCTTAGCCCAGGCTGCTCAGCAGTGCAAGGGAAGGGAAACTGTAGCCCAGAGCAGCAGGCCAGGCCCTTTCCTCTTGTAAGAAATGCCATTTAATCTTGGCACTGAGACTGCAGCATCCTTTGAAAATCCCAGCACAGCAACTCTCAGCTCCTACAGCCTGACTTGGCCTTCCTGTGCTCACACTTGCAGGGTTTCCACTTGGAGTCTGATGTGAACAAACAGGTTTCCAAACAGGTATACAGCTCAGCCAGAGACTATGCTACCAAAGGCTTTCTATGCACAGGCAGGACTCATCTAATCCAGCACAGAGACTCTCAAAACCCTTTTCCTTTTGCACCCTCCTCTCAGGTTTCCTCAGGGATGTCAGACCTATTAAGGACAAATTATGGGGAAACACAGATAGGAAAGTTCATGCTGGAAGAGGATCCAAACCACAGAAACGTTCTCCAAACTGGTGGCTGACCCTTTGCAGACCCAGGGCTAACTTCACATGAGATCTGCTCAGTGCTGTCCTTTGTGAAGCCACTCCTGGCCACAGCAGGTGCTGCATTAGGTGAGTTGATGTGAAAACTGTCCAGTTGGAGCTGGCAGTACTTGTGCAGCAGAGCCTTCCTTGGAGGAACAGAAGTCCCCACTGGGTTTTCAGATGACCTGTGGCTGCAGCCACGGTGAGCCAGTGTGACCTGGGAGCGTGCACAGCAACGATCACAGCTGGGCTGAGCTCATGGGGGTACCAGATTTCTACTGACAGAGATTTATTACTTTGTCCTTCTGCTGGGTGGGAGGAGGAAAGCTGTCAGGAATGAGATCTGGGCCCAGGCTCTAGAGAAAATGCCTTTTCAGCAAACCTTTCATTTATGACTGCTCTCCCTTTCTTCCAGGAGCAGGTTATGAAGTACTGTGTGATAAAGTTAGCCCCACAACCCTGCTACCTCACTCCTTTGGCTCCACAGTGACACTGACTATAACAACTGACCTGTCAGCAGCTGTTACATCCTTCTGTATGACAAGACTGTAAAATGACAACTTAGCTTCACAGTAGCAGCTACAGTGAATGTTTTCCCCAATCTTCCAGGTTTTTTTTTTTCCAGGAACTTGGAAAAGGACTTGGAAGAGGACTTGGTCTGACCTCTTCTGTCAAGACCCATAGGTTTGGTCTTGCCAACGCTAGAAATATCTCTTTGCCATCACACCTCAGACCAAGCCTTTTCAGGGAAATATTCCTTTGAAACTTGCTGCTTGCTAAATCAATCAATCAATCAATCAATCAGATGTAAGTTTTAACTGTGAGGAACTGGTACCACTTGAAGTTTTGTCCTGAATACCTGGGAACTATTTTTTTTCCCCTGGAGCCTGCTGAAGTGGGAGCATCCACCTAGCTGCATTTCAATACATGTAATATTTACAAAATGTACATGCCCACAGAGACTGGGATAGGTGTATTTTGTAAACTATAAAAGAGGATTCAGTTTGCAAGTCTACATTAATGTTTGCATTAATGAGTGCAATGAAAGCCTCACATAATAGTAGGCATGGTGCAAATGGTCTTAGCGTCCCGGGCTACGCACCTGCATGGAAGGATTTATGAGTTAGCAAACTAGATACAAACCCAGTGTAAATCACCTCATTGTTTGGGCTGTCAAGGCTGGCTCTAAATTCCCCATGACCAGTGACAGTGTGTTCCCCTTGGTGAGATGCAGGGCACCGTGTGAGACCTGTTTTCTTAGCCAGGCTTTAGCAGAGCTCGGAAGGGGAGCCAGGGCTGCGCGGGGTCGGAGGCGAGCTTTTAACGAACTGACAGTTGTGTGCTGCTATTTTCTTTGCAAGTTTGCTGCAAAGCTGACTGAAATCAAATCTTTCCTCACTGACTTGGCGTGTAACTAACAGTGTAATGTTGTCAGGTTCCTTGGTGATAGTCTCCCGCACGCATTTCATAATGGATAAACAAATATCTGACCTAGGCTTTTTTTTCTTTTTGGTGTTATTCAGAAAGGGATTTACTGCACGTGGTGACTGGAAGGATGAAGTTGTTAGCCCACTAGGGGTTAACAGAGAAAATCAAGTCAGGCAGCAGGAAAGGGGGAGGGTGACAAAATAAAGAGAAAGGAAAAGAAGAAAGAAAAAAAGAAATAAAGGAAAGGGCATGGGAGATGTAAAAAAAGAGAAAATGGGCAATGAAGACTCATTAGGAAAAAGAAGATAAAGGAGAAAGGACACCACTGTTTTGTTTTTTTTTAATATAAAACCTATCTTTTTCCCACCCAGGAATGTTATTGCTGTGCAGGCAGGCATGTTTAGGCTTTCACTCTGGATCTAAAAACTTTAAATGGGAGCTCTTAAAGCCTAAAATAAGGCTTTAAAAGTAAAAAGTTGAAGTAAAATGCAGCCAGGGTAAGCACTATTACACTCCAGCCCAATTGTTTTTCATTAAAAAAGCAGGGTGAAAGGGAGAGTTTCAAAGCTGTATTTCAAACCTAGGCTGACACTACAGCAGTAAAACTCTGATTTTGTTATGCTAGTTGGCTGTGGGTTTGGGCCCAGACCCTCCCTATGCGGTGTGAGGCTATGATATGAATGTGTGCACATAGGATATTTTGAGAAGCCTCCTGCAGAATTTGGAGAAACCTGCCCCCCACCTCCAGCTCCTGCAGCCCCGCTTGCAGCAGCCAGCTCCTCTCCTGCCCTTGGGAGCCAACTGGGCTCAGACATGGCACATGCTGAACAAAGGCAATTTAAATTACAAGGTGTTGTATTTTCAGGCAAGTGGAAGAACTTCTAAGTGAATGCCAGAACTGATTTCCAGGGTGTGTTTAGCCAGCGGCATGGAGTAAAGAATGACTAAGTTCATCAGGGAAAGACTATTCGGAGTTTCTTTCACTTGCCTGCAAGATACAGGAGAGACTGACACATAGGATGTTTTAAACACAGCTGCTTCCATCCATTGCATGGAGTCCTGGGATGTGTGCAGTGCCTATGTCCGAATATTAAACCCCAGGTACCTCTGGGGGATCACAAGCATCAAAATTGAAGCAGCTTGTAAGAGAGTGTAGGAGCATGCACAGAGCTCCAACAGTCACAACAGCCATTAGAAAAAGCTGTGGGCTGCAAGAGACTCACAGTAACCCCAGACAATTGTTGCATAACAGATCCTACAAACCAAGGGATTACATGTGAAATTTCAAAATGATTTATAGATATTTATGCATATCTAGATGTGTTTGTATCTGCTTTGTATTTGTATGCAAGCACAAAACTGTGACTGCCTAAGCAGCCTGCCCTTTCTCTAAGCAGGCTGTGAGATACTGCAGTACAACCACACATGGCATTTTCTTTGGCCACCAGCCCCGTGAAGGCACAGGATGGACCCACTCCAGGGCCAAACCCAGAGCTGTAGGTGCAAAGGTCCCCACACAACTTCAGCGTCATGGCACAGCAGCTCTGAGGCTGTCACAGGAGTGGAACACAGGAAGATGAAAGATAGTCAAATGGATTTAACAATGCCAAGTAAATCATGAGGGTGATTGACAATCTCTCTGCTGTGCTATGGGTTTGTGTAGGGCTCTACAACCTGTTCTAAAGAACCTTTTCATAGATGTCCTGGTGCACTCCTCACTCTCTGAACTTCAACTCAGGAGCCTGGGCTCTCTCCTTTCGCAGTGCTGAGCACTCACAGGAGCAAACAAGGCCAACAAGAGCTGTGCTTTGAATGTATTAAGAGTCATGAAACCACAAGCATCCAGAAGGTCTTTCTTGGTGCTCAGCTTCCCATTTGTGAAATCCTACAGACGTCTTCTGAAACAACCTTATTCAAGTTTGCAATGGGCCAGACGAAACTGAACAGTACACCACAAAATGAGTCATCCTGTCCCTGGGGATGCTCAGCTGCTTTCACCTTAGTGCTTTGGCAATAAAGAAGTGGCAACCAGCACAAAGTGAGGATGTGAGCTGGTTTTTGAGCCTTCTTTCAAACCTGGCTAGCTTATATATGTCAAACAACTCATTCCTCCTCTAGCTGGAATTGTGATGGGCACCCTGTCATTCAGCACCCTGGGGAGTGACAGGGACCTGCACAGAAAGCTGTTGTCACACACCTCCCTGACTGTATGGAGAATAACCAGCAGAAAGAAACAGTGCTGAGTGACCTGCAAGGTGAATGGTTGCCTCTGGATTATTCCCGCCTCCAATTTCACCAAAAATGGTTTTAGCATTTGATTGCATTACTTTTGAGTCAAGATTTTAGTTCTGTTCCCCCAGCTTCCCCTTGGGAAGCTCCCACAGTCTTCATGCTCCTGCTCACCACAACTCGTACTGTTATTATTTCCATTACAGGATTTCTTTCCAAACCTAAATATTCCCAGACACCTTCTGAACAGGTCCTCAGGGATTCTAGTAAAGTGGGAGGTATGTCAAGAAGGGCTGTTTTCAGTTTTCCTATTCACTGAGGCAGTCAGGCAGCACAGCAAACCAGGCAAAAGCAGGGAGGCTCTCGGAGCAGAAGAACGTTGAGCCCAGAATTATTCAGGAAGATGTGTATCTGCTTGCCAAAAGGTTTTGAAGGAGCAGAAACACCTCCTTCTACTCCAAACATCATCTTCTATTTAAAATGGTTTGAATCCTAACGCAGTGCAATTTCAATGACTCTGCAAGAGAATTACAAGAGCTCGAAGGCTGTCCTGGCTATCATGGAAATTAGTGCAGTGCAATAAATCAGCCAGACTGAGCCTGAATTCTCAATGAGCATTGCAGATGCTCACTAATTGACAGTTGCAAGAGCCCTTCACAGCAGAGTCATTGCGTAAGACACGTGAGGCTCCTGCACTCCAAAGGAGCACGTGTGGGAGGTCCTGAAACAGTAGTAGGCCAATACTCAATGTTGCAAAGGCCCTGGATGTGAACAGCTTTGTGGAAGAAGATGGAATTGGTCTTTTGGCAAAACATGTGAAACTGCCTGTGATAAGGGGAATGAGAGCAAGGATGACTGAACAAATATTTGCACTGAATGCCTGCTCAGGAATTACTACTGATATGATCTTTACTTTCAATGTTACTGCTTCTGACAGTCTTACAGACTGTGCAGATGTTTATTGGCCACTAAATCATTCTCCAAGAATGTTGACTTGGTTCCCAAACCCGAAGAGTCTGAATGTGGAGGAGTTTGTTACTCAACACACACTTTTTCAAGCAACCAGTTAGGGAAGCATCATCAACTGATAACAACATGGGTCTGAATTCAGGTTCCCAGCACCCGGGGACGTCGAAGCAGGCTTGAGTAGATGTGCACCAGCCCCACAGCACAGCACCCTGGGTGAGCTGCCACAGCAGTGCTGCACCACATTGATGGACCTGTATGGCAGCGATGGGGCTTGCTTAGCTCATCCTGACCTGGATACAGTGCTTTCAGTTCTCATTATAGCACAACTGCAGTCACTTTGGGATCGCTGTAAAACTCATTCCGTGGTGCAGCAGGGGTTGTTACTGTGCCATGCAGCTCCTCGAGCTGTAGGACACACTGCATAACAATGAGGTGCATTCAGACCCTCTGCCATTCATCCCAGGAAGAGCGGTTTGCAAAGACGCAATTCCTGAGCTGTAGAGGACCCTAAGCCACAATATTTCAAGCCAAACAGATTTGCTTTCAAATAGAGAGTATCTGAACCACGGGCAAGATGCCCAGGCTGTTTCTCTGAGTGAGGATGCCAATTCTCTGAGATCACTGCAAACAGCTCTTACCTGAAAAAGCTACACTGGCCACAGGAAACTACACCTAAATAGGAACTACACTATAACACTAGCGATAGTAACTCTGATAGTGATAACATACACCTTTTAAGTACTTAAAAAGCAAGCCATGCCTTTGCACTAATAAGGTGACAAATTATTGAAACACAATGTATTATTACCACAGGGCTAAAATGTGTTAGCCAGAACTGTTAAATATATTGGGAGAATCCCCAAAAGACATTGATTGCCTCAAGCGATGTATCCCAAGATCAAGAAGGGTATGGAATTGTTGAGAGGGAGTAAGCATCATACATACATCATGTACTTGATTAGATGGCCTTGCAGCCTCACCTCCCTTTGAAAGAGTTAAGATCCTGACCTTCCACCTCTACAGAGAAAAGCATGGAGACAGGAAGCCATGGTTCCAGCCATAAATAGCTTTCCTATTTTTTAGGGAACGACTGGTGAAAACAGCACAGATCCTTTGATCTCTCCAACACAGTCCAACTTCAGTCTTCAAGCCTTTGGACAGAGGATGAGAGCAGCCATGTAAGCCAGGCAGTTAGAACACAAAGGCTTTACTCTGTGAACCAAAATGCTGCATGTTCTCTAATTAACCCAGTGCTATTACTAGCAGTTCTCCTCTTTCAACTTTTAAACCAATAAAAGGCTTTTCTTTCATTTTGAAAGCAATCAGAGTTTTTACTTATACCCATGAGCCAAACCTTTCCCACAGAGCCACAGCCTACACATCACAGTTTGCCAAGTCTGCACCACCAAATGCAGCTCAAGGTTAGGCAAATCCTTTTCAATACTCTCCTGATAGCACTGCCTGGGCAAGTACCCAGGTGGGAATATCCTGAGGGCTGCTTGATGCACCCTGAATGCTGCAGACCATCCACAGCCCCATGTGACAGTGAGGCTGTCCCCTTCCTCTAGCATCTGAAACACGGTTGGCTGCCATAACTCAAGCCAAGTTTTGCTTGATGGTTCTCTGCTTTGTAATTAGCACCTGCCCTGGACTCTTCCAAACACCCAGAAGCCCATTTTATGGGCTTAGATGACACCTGGAACTTTCTGGTTTTGTTTTTACAAACTTCCTTAGCCTCTGTGGTGAGCAGGAATCCAAGAATAAGAACCAGGATGCTGACGCCGTCTCTCTACTCTTAGTCTCTAAGGAGGAGTTGCCCAGAAGAAACAATAAAGTGTCTAAAAACCCTGGCATCAAGACCTTTGCTAGATGATTTTGGTTAACATTAAGAGCCCACATTGTTCAACCAGGCCTGGGAGAAGCTTTGTTTCTGAAATCTGCATCTTGTTAAAAAGAACAAAGTAAAGGAACATACAGGAATGCACAGGCATAACCACTGTTGGCAATTCTCAATTAAAACAACCTCTCAGTCATGCAGTCCTCCATCATCATCATCATCATCATCATCATCATCATCATCATCATCATCATCATCATCATCATCATCATCATCATCATCATCATCTTCTTCCACCTCCTCCTTATGCACAATTGAAGTCTCATTTTTATTTCATTACTACAATGGCAGAAGAGAAAGATGAAGCAAGACACTTCTGCAGTGCTTCTCTCAAAAAACATCCAAGTCTGCCTGTTGCAATGGTACTTAGCTTGCAAAGCTGAAGCTATACTGTAGCAACCCATCAAATACCAGGTGCTGTGGATGCTTGGCTGCTGGTGTTAAACTGTTGTGGCTAAGAATTTGTCAGAAATCTGGAAATGGTAATTGCTGCCCCCAAAAAAGGCAGATTGGGAAACGTGACTCATGGTCACAAGGAATTTAGGAGAGTTCCCCCTGCCCACAGTGCTCTCTTCCCAAATACAGTGCAGAAGCTGGATTGAATACAGCACTTGAAATGAAAAAAAACAAACAAATCCCTTCGAAAGAAGTGCCTTGAAACAGAGATATTGGCAATGGATGACACTCGCTGTAATTACTGAAAGAGACATTTTGGAGCAAGACTCCTATTTGACATCTATCCAAAGCCTCCTCGTGACTTCAAATGCTGTGGCCTTTAAAATTATGGGAGCAAACCATTTTCTGTTCAAATGACTGGTAATGTAAAAGCAGAAAATCCACAGATGAAAGCCCAGGTTTAAATTGTACTCCTGTTTGTCAATAAAATCAGATTACTTTTCTTTTTTTTTTTTTGAGTCTCAGAGAAACCCAGATCTGTAGAAAATGTTTAGTTAAGAGATTAAGCTGTAGAGAAACAAGAGAAATTTATAAATAGAAGTACTACTTTTTTCAAGGGTGATGAAACAGTATCTAGATATGTGGTGGTATAAAATCTACCCTCTAAACGCTAAATTTACTTGCACAGCACATTTTAAAAAGCCACAACATTTATGTTTCAAGACAGCAGAAAATTTTCCCTGGTTATATAAAGAAGTGTCAGATGAGTTTACAGCTCTAACTGTTGTCCCTACAGACATTCATAGATTCATAGAATGGTTTAAGTTGGAAGAGACCTTGAAGATCATCTAGTTCCAACCTGTGTGCCATGGGCAGGGATGCCTTCCACTCGCCCGTGTTGCTCAAGGCCTCATCCAACTTGGCTTTGAACACCACCAGGGAAGGGGCATCCCTCCCTGGGCAGCCTGTTCCAGTGTCTCATTATCCTCACTGTAAAGAATTTTTTCCTCCTATCCACTATAAATCTGCCCGCCTCAAACTTAAAGCCATTCCCTCTCATCCTATCACTACAAGTGATAGGTGTAAGAAAGGTTTCTTTACAGAATGCTGCTACTTTCTAAGCAGCAGGAAGGATGTTGTCCTTTGGGCACATACAAACTTTTTGGTTTTTTTTGAACCAAAAAAAAAAAAGGCAGGAAAAATTTCCCAACGACACTTGTTAATTTGAAATACTAAAAGCCTCCCCATCAAGGCCTCATCCAACTTGGCNCTAAAAATTTCCCCATCAAGGCCTCATCCAACTTGGCTTTGAACACCACCAGGGTGTTCCCTGGGCAACCTGTTCCAGTGTCTCATTATCCTCACTGTAAAGAATTTTTTTCCTCCTATCCTATTGAGGATAAAGATTTGCCCAAAGAATTTTTTTCCTCCTATCCTATTGAGGAGGGCAGTATAAATCTGCCCTCCTCAAACTTAAAGCCATTCCCTCTCATCCTATACTACAAGTGATAGGTGTAAGAAAGGTTCCTTTATAGAACGCTGCTACTTTCTAAGCAGCAGAAAGGATGTTGTCCTTTGGACACATACAAACTTTTAGGTTTTTTTAACAACAACAACAAAAAAAAAAAGCAGAAAAAATTCCCCAACAACACTTGTTAATTTGAAATACTAAAAATCCCCCCATATTGAAAGCAGATTGCTCTGAAGAATCACTCATTTCCAAGGTCATAAGAGCGCTGGCAACGTTCTGAAAAGTTGCAGTCCGACTTGCTTGTGTTCAGCTGTGTTTACTTAGTCTCAATTTGACAAAAGTCTGCCTCTGATTATACAAAGCAGTCATCTGCCCACAGATAAATAGATATTACACAAACGCTTGGAGGGAATGACATTTGGCTACCATCATTTTTGGAATAATTTACTCCGCATCCTGAACTTAAAACACCAAAATGATTCATAATGTTTTTTGGACCCAAGTATTTCCATTAAATAAATAATTGTACCTCTGTGACCTTTGTGGACTTCATATTGTACATGTTAGTGGATTACAACAACAAAAAAAAACCAAACCAAAAAACCAAACCCCAAAAAACCAAACCCAACAAAAAACTTACTGTTAATTATTCTTGGGAAAGGTGGAGTCATAGGGAATACAGAGCAAAGCCAGTGGCACAACAGATGCAGATCAGAGCCCAGCAGCTGAGCTACAAAGACCTCAGAGTGCTGCTGGAGAAGGGGCTCCACGAGCCATGCCATCCCATCACAACCTGTGAGCCCAAGCACACTGCTCAGCTTGCATGCACCTGCACTTAGAAGGCCACACTAGCAGAAAACTTAACAGCAGTGCCTGAGATAAAAATGTGTTTTCTATTTCAAATGCATTTGTTTCAGATGTAAACTTAATAGCTTTCTGCCTATTATTTGTAGGAGGAAAAATGAATACATAGTGGATGTCAAATTGAATTTTTGCTTTATCTTATGCAGGCAGTAGTTTCATGACATTTATAAAATAACTTACATTTTAAAGCAGACCTGCAGTGTTCCTGTGATCTGGATAGACATTTTCTCCAGTTAAAGATACCATTTAGCCTAGAGCATTTATGTTCTAAATTATCCAGGACTAAGCAAGAACTTAGGAATAAATTACAGTCCCCACTCCCATTCTTTCCCTGCTGCCTCTTCCCGATTCTCTCCCCATGTCAGTTCCCCAGCACCAACTACATGGAATTGTGATTCCATGTCAAGCACTGGGGAGTACTGAGGGCAACTCAGTGTCCAAGAGAAATACTGTTACCACTGTAATTTGAAGTGGAAAACGTTTCCAGAGTATGGTAATAGACAGAAGAATAAAATCTAGACTTGACAGAGAGTCAGATAGATTAGTTTCTGTAAAGTTAGCATGCTTTCAAAAATGTCTTTTCAATTAGAATTCCAAAATTAAAAAAGCCTCTGATGCAATAGGAACCATATGTGTTTGACATATCCAACTTCTCTATCTTTGACATCTAAATATTCAGTTTAAAGAAAATTAAGACATTTGTTTACAAAGAACTAGTTTATGTGTTTACAGGACTAAGCTGAATGTTTTTCTATGGAATGATTATATCCTAGTCATTTCCCCTCATTCTCTCTTGTTTCAGGAAGGAATATTACTGTGAAGGAGGAATGTGTTTTCGATGTGGACAGCTGGAGGTACAGAAAACAGATTCCTGTCACGTGGAACAAATGCAGCAAAATCCTTCTTTACAGGCTGTTTCCCTGCAGAGATTAAGTATTAGGAGTTCATTAGGCTATGATGCAAAGCCCTGCTCATTCACAAGTGTGCTAATGATCCGGACCGAAAGAAGAGTTAATTCAGATGGAATCCAGGAAAATGAGGCAGCACAGAAACCTCATCAGAAGTCCAATCACATGACAAAATGCAAGGCATCTCCAAAGCCACTGCCTGCCAAAAAAAGAAAGGCTGCTGCAAGAAAAATACTTTCACAGCTTGATATCTGGGTCTTGTGACTGCTATCCAAACAAGGAGTAAAAGTGGTACTATATACTGTGGCAGGGTAAACAGAACCACCCACTCATCATCGCCAATCCTGTCTTTAATTCAGAAAAATCCTATTTCCTTAAAAAATGATGCGGGGAAAAAGAAACAAAACCTTTTGCTGAACTTGAAAATTAGATCTATAATCTGATCTGGCATGACATCTTTTGGGTTCACACGTATCAAGAACCATATAGGAATGTATGATTTGCAAGGCTGGAAGAAACTTTGGCAGGGTGGTGCCCTGTCAAAGTTACTGACCAATGTCCATCTCAGAGGAGCACAAAGAGATTGCCCTCAGCCAGCCAGGCAATAAGTTCAGAAGATTTTCAGCCTGCAACTTACAGATGATGACTTGAAAAACTCTCAGATCAAATATTCTCTTTGGGAAATCTACAGAAAAGATTAGATCTGACAGAAGTTTAAACTTTTAGGAATGCTAGGTCATGAGAAGCCTCCATGCATGGCCAAATCGTCTTACAGCAGCCTTAAAACTAGTTAAGAGTTTTCAGGACATGTTTTGGTAGGATTCACCAAAGTCTGGGTTGTGTATGATTAAGCCAAGTCATGAAAAGTTTCCCATAATTTTGTGTCCAGCTTAGCCAGGGACTGTGGATGCACCACGAAACTGGAAAATTAATAACCACACACCCCACACAACCAACACCACTACCACCACTGCCATCAGGACTAGAATATTTCCCAGTTTCAGACTAAGTTCTTGTTTTTCCCTGTGAGTAACAACTTGGAATAATGTGATTGTATTCTAACCAAGGCAATAGCCTTTCCTGGAGGTGTATTTGCTTAGAGCCAGTTTAACGTGGAAGAAATTGCCAAAACATAGTAATTAGGCTCAAAGGTGCCTTTCAGAAAGAGTGGCAACTATCTTGGATGTTCATCTACCCTCATTTCTCAAACACTCTGTAGAAGAAAATGTCACACTGCTCATTTGAGACTGTGAAAAACGCCACTACCTCCTACATTTCTCTAATTTATTCTAAACCCCTTCCCCATTACACTGCAGATTCCTACTTGTCCTTACATCATATCTGCTTCCCCAACATTTTCTCTTCTTACCTTCGTCCCTTTGGTCTTTCTCTTCTGCCTTCCCCTCCACTGTTCTCCCCTTTCCTCTTCCTTTTCGTTCTTGTCCTCAATTCTGCATTCCCTTGTCCTCACCCAGCACTCTCCTCTCTTTTCGAATCTTCCAAAAGTTTCTGTTCTTTATTTTCCACCTGCCTTTATTTCCTGGCTGTGAGTTTTCCTTTTTCCCTTTTCTTCTATCTTTTGCCTCTTAGAGTTAAAATGATACTCCAGTCATAATCTACCTGAAAAGTGAGGTACATCTTTTAAGTCCATTGTTGGTACTAAAGGGATGGAAAGTGTCTCAAAAAGAGCTAAATGACTATTCCAGCCACTCTCCTGGACAAACAAGTGTAGTTCCCACTGACAGCTGGAGAATTTCAGTGCCTGAGTCAAGTTATTCCCCTTTTGCCTCCAGTGACTGTTTGGTGTCAGAGTCCTGCTATAGCAATCTGTCCCCACATCAGGATACAGAGAGACAGACAGAATTTCATGCAGTGGCCATGGGGTGTTGGTGATGAGAAAAACAACTCAGGTAATGTAAGTCTTCACTCCTAACTGAGAATAGCATCTAACATAAGCAAAAGCTTTACTGAAAATTGAAACAACTAAGGAGGAGGTCTGTATAAATATGGGGATGGTTATGTAGCACTTCACCCTCTGCATTCTGCTGGATCTCTAAGAAAATACCAAAACAGTACAAGAAAAATTTGTTGCATGACATGTATCATGTAATCAGCATTGCAGGGAATGAAAATCTCTGTCTTAGCTTCGAGTGAAGTGGTTTAATATCCTGTGAAAGGACAGAATTACACCACACAAGCAATTAGGTCAAGAGGATAAAAAGACTAAGAACCGTTAACTCCCTGAGCTTCTTGAGATCTGCCCATCAAAATAGTAAATGTCTGCTCTCTAAAGCAAATCAAGTGAACAGAAACATACACTAGAAACCATCTTTATGGCCAACACTGCAGAGAAGATACCAAGGAACAATTTTTTTGTTTGTTTGTTCATGGTGTATGTACTGCCCCTGTAACAGCCAGGGAGTCCAGCTCCTCTCTCCAGCTGGTGCTGCCCTGGTAAGCTGCAGCTGCCTATGCACAGCCTAATCCAACTTGCACATCCCATCTTTCAAACCTCTATTTTCTTCGTCTCACTCTTTTTATATTGCTTCTGGAGTTGTTTTGTGTGTGCTTGTGCTGCTGCTCCCTTCCCACCCTTACTGTTCTCCAACTGCTTGCCGGGCAGGCACAGCAATTCCATGTAAGGAACGCAGGGAAGAGAAGCATTCCTTGATTCTTCTGTGCACAGTAAGCTGCACGACATTTGATCGTAGACAGAGATTAAGTCATTCATGAATAGGGCCCAAAGGGAGGAACGACTCCAGAAAAACAACCCTGCTCGCTGGTAGTGAAGCATCCAGGACTCCACAGTCGTTACTGCCACACTTGCAGTTCGTAGCTGGTCTGGCAAAGGGAGGAATCCAACTGCTGCCTCTGTGGTTTAAATAAAATCTATCTGCAGCAGCTTGGATCAATGTTTCAGAATGTTCCACGTTATTTTAGTCCAAGGACAAGCTTTTAAAAGAAAACTTTGGCTTTAATTACAGATTAAAAGTGAAAGTTGTTTAAAAAGAATGCATCTGCTAAGAAGAACAGCAAGAGAGATGATTTAAAATGTAAAACTCATTCTTCTCTCTCTCAGCACGTGACAAGCCTCCTTGTAAATATTTAAAACAAAAGTTTGTAAGCCATTAATTTGTGGACAATATTTAAGGGTGCTTCTGCCTTGCTGTCGTGGATCTCTGGCGTAGCTCATTTTTTTCCACCTACATTTATACTTCTAAGCTAAAATAAGTGTCAGATTTTGATGCACACTGCGATGGTACAAAAGGAACCACAACTGTAACTTCTACCTCCCTTCTGCCCTAAATTTTGTTGCTACATATGCGTGACACAGCAAAAGTCACCACCTTCTGCATAAATGCAAAGGGTTTATTCCAGATCAGCTACGAGCAGTGTGATCCCAAAGTGGTTAGGTGCTACAATGGAGAAGCTGCCGCTCTTGGGACGATTTTCAGCAACAATTGCCCATCTGAAAATCATTAGTGCATAGCAGTGGATTTTCCACATGTTCATATGCTGGACGAGCAGGTTGCCCTTGAAGTATGGTTCCCCAGGGGAAGAAGGAAAACCCAGAGAAAAGTATTCTATTGTCAGATCACGGTTTTGCTAGAGCCAGACAAAAATATGGTCAAGTATTCACTTGGCTGCTCCACTGGCAAAACCATAGGGTACTGAAATGGAGACAGCTAATGAGGAAGGCAAAGAATGAAGCTCAGGAAGAAGAAGATCTTAAAGAGGTACAGATTTTTTTTTTTCCCTTTAAAAAAATCAGGAAGGGGGTTAAGCATGCAAATGTAATGATTTTTCAGATTACTGGCCTTTATTTTTATAAGGCCAAAATGTTGAGATAGGGTAGTAGTTCCCCAGTAAATTATCTCATCTTTTAATTCAGCTGAGTTTGAAGCACCAATGAGAAAGTATTGAAGGAGCCTAAATAAAAAAGGATATGACAAGGACTAGGCAGTATTTGATATTTAATGCCCCATTAATCGATAACTTGGCTTGGAGGAGGAAGGAGAAAAAAAAAAAAAGTTGGCAAAAGGGAATGGAATTCTTTAGCTCCTTGTTTTACTTGAGAAAAATTCCCAACGGGTTTCACTTAAACAAAGAACTTTAGTTTTCCACTGGAAAGACAAAAAGAAAATCTTAGTCTAGCATGTCCTGCCACATGCTTTAACTACACAGTAAAAGGGAATGTACTTGGATCCCAGGCACATTTCAAAAGGGTAGTATTTATTAGCCACTCTATTGCCAAGTTCCACTATTATCATTTTATTATAACTAAGGTATATTTTTACTAACTAAATTATATTTAGGTCTTTAGTTTAAGCATTTGAAGGTCTCGGAGTGTCACGTGTGGATGATATACAATATACAACAGGGATCTGATGGTTTGCTCCCTCCTCCTCCTCCTCTCCTCTCCAAACAGTTATCTGTGATCTCAGGGCATCAACCTTCCTAAATCCATAACTCAGATGTAAACATATGCAGGGGCCAAGAGAGCCACATCCTCAGGTGGCGCAGAGCTTGCCAAGGATGAAAGGAAGCCCTGTTCCAGATCACCCACAGCACAGCTATCCCTTGCACCCCAAGGGGCAGCACAAACCCCCTTCTGCCCACTACCTACTGCAGACACCAACTTCGCAGCTCCAGCTCTCTGCTGCCCTTCACCCAGCTCATCCAGACCTGGCTTTTTGCTGAGACCTCCTGTTCCCAGCTGGGGCTGTGGGCTGGCTTTTCACACAGGTGTGAAAACTGCTTTGCACAGCAGGTGTTGCGTGGTGGGTCGCAGCCTCTCTGTGGGCCAGAGTGGGAAGCTCATGCCAAGCCTGACCGAGCAGAGCCATATCTCACACCTTCTGCAGGGAGCATGGAGCTGCTGCCTGCAGGCAGTTAGGATAGGATAGAAAGAGGATGCAGACATGAGGCAGAAGAGGGTTTTGATGGATTCACATTGGGCTGGATGTTGGCACTGCTCTGAGCAGGGAAGGCTATCTGTGAGCAGCTGTGATGCCTGCAGAGAAGTGACAGAGGTTCTAAAACCTCAGCAGTGCAGCAGTATTGTGGTGCTAAACATTGCGTTTATTTTTCCTATTTTGTACAAGGAATGAAGGAAGAGCAGTATCCAAATATGAGCAATTACATTCTCTGGGGGTCACACTCTTTAATCTGTGAGCACAGATCCCACCACGAGCAGTTGGAGTTCACCAAATGAAGTTTGGAAAGCTCTGCAAGCATCTGAACACTGTGTGTCAAACCATGCGGGGTGTTTTGTGGCCAAAACGCTCAAAAACTAGACCAGATCTTGTCACACTGGATTTTTTGATTTGTCCATCATAAAGCCTTCCAAAGGTTTCATTTTAAAATATATCTGAGAGCCATCAGTTATAAGGTAAAGGCACTTTTGAGTCAAACATCAGATGCAATTGTTGGCTCCTTTTGAAGAAAAAGGCAGAGAATCAGGGATGTGAATCTGAGAGCTGAAGAGTGGAGGACTGAGACACTAATGATCCTTTCCCTATACTAATCTATGACAAATGTAACAAACTAATACTTCTGTGCACTTGCAGCCAGGAAAAATTATTAGCGCTCACAGTTTCATGAGATTTGCTTCATTTTAGCCAGCAAAAAGAAGGGCTGTGCATAAAACAAAAAGACCACCAGGATCAAGACCTGTGGTTCAGCCTCATCTTGTCTGCTGACTTCTGTGACTAGGGTTTTGTGCTTTGCTGGGCAAGCTGGAGTAAGCACCTGAACGTGTTACAGGATTTGGAAGGGAGGTATCTCATCACTTATGGATAATATGGTAGGTAGCCTCTGTTCTTCTATCTTTACAAAGTTCACTGCCATGCTGAACTACTGCACAGGTCCAGAGCTGAAGCAGTAAGCATAGCAAAATGATGAAGCAGCAGGCTTGAACTCCACAGATCCCATCTTCACTGAGGAAACACATGTGAGTATGTACATACATGAAAGTTTGTATGGTTTACAGGTGTTATTACAGTCTCTGCAGGTGGCCTGAGCAGGACAGCTTGTCTGGGGTCTCACTTCAAAAAGTCTTTCTAAACATGCAGGACTACTGAGAATCAGTAATTAGGAAGCCCATAACAACTGCAATTCTGATACTGCTGACAGGGAAGGGATGAAGGAACAAAGGCCACTGCTTTGTGGAGGAAGCTGCTACTTGCAGATGATCTAGAGGGAATGAATTAGCGATGCAATACCCAACAGTCACTGCAGATAAACAACATGAGAGGGAGAAAAGCAGGACAACACATTTTAGCATGACTGTGTAATGGGCAACCACCTCCTGTGCAAAGCTGCCATAAGTAGTCCTGAGGAGATGGTTTGTTTTGCACACCAGCTTCAAGACCTGCTCACCAAGCAGCCATCAGTCCAGACTCCCCATGGCTTAACCTGCAGCAGGGCAAAGCCAGACCCCGCTCCTTGGGGTGGGAAGAGCAATTAAAAGACGAGTGACCTGGGCTCAGTGTCTCCCTGCAGTCAACGACCTAGACAAATTCTTCAGCACACCAAGATCTCATTAAAACTGCCCACAGTGTCTAGCCCACAAAGTACGTCTAGTGCAAGGAGAGCAATCCTGCTGCTGTTTTGCAATGCATTACAAAATACCTTGGCTAGCAGAAAGAATTTGAGGCCATTCACTCCTGAAGCGCCAGGTCGTGAAGAGCCTTCATTTTTCCAGCAAACTGGATTTAAGCTGACAAATAGTAACTGAAAGGAGGAGGGAAGAAAAAGTAGGGGGAAAAAAAAAAAAAAAGCCTGACAAAGTAAAGAGGAGATGGAGAAACCAACAACATTTAACTCGATCTTCAGCAGTGTAAATCTGTCAATACCCACAAATGACCACAAGGCCATATGCCAGTTTTCACTCTGAGATACCGTAACTAAGACATTTGGCTGGTACCTCACCTTGGAAATAAAAGTTTTTACGTTTAGAAATGTAAAACATTGTAACATTTAAGGAATTTTGGCTACAGCTCACTAGCCAGCGTCCCTCCAGCTTCAGCTGAGGGATTATTTTGAATGTTGCTTTGCTTTTCACGCATCTGTTGCCTAAATCAATGTGGAGGCATGAGGGAGGGACTGAAAATTGGCCCTGGACAGAGTGGTATATTTTAGTGTCATAACTGAGAGTCTTGGCAATCCCTTTTAACTTGAAATGTCAGTGCCATACCAAACGATCTGGTCATCATAACCTCAGCTTCTGGCCATCAGTGAAAGAACAGAGATAGAGCCTCCAACATCAGGTTTCAAGGCCACTGTGAAAAAACTAAGGAAAACACATTTCACGGCTCGTTGGAATTCCATTTTACCTATTTTTGTGTTTTTTCTTTTCAGCTGTTCCAGCTCTAACTGTTTATCTGATCTTTCTGTTTGAATTGTTTTTACTTATTCCAGATTTTCTACAATGCAGTTTGCATCTCCAGCTTACTTTTCCTGCTTTAAATTGGTGCTCTTTTCGGGGTGTTTTTGTTGTTTGTTTGGTTTGGTTTTTTGTAGCTCACACGAAACTCCAGTTACACAAGCTTTCTGCATGCATTCAGTGTTAGGACATATTTCTCTTTTAACAGATCTGACAACAATTACAATAATTACATCTGATGTTTGAAGACAAACACCACAAAGCATAAGATCTCTGTCTTTAGTAACCCCTGATAATTTCCACATCTCCATCTTACATCTCATATCCAAACTTTTAAATTTGGAGCAGATTAAACTGAATCCAGCTCTGCTTTTCTGGTTCTGGATAACTGGAAGCTGAACTTTAAATATGAAGGTGAAGGACAGATTTTCTGGAACAGGTATTTTTATGAGTATTCTCTTTCCTCCATTGAGAAGCAAAAATCTCACACACAGACCACACCCACAGGTTCCCCACACTTTCTGAATACCAGGTATAAAGTCATCCACAACCTAGCACTAGTCCACGCAGAGACCCCTTCAATCCACTTCTCAAACTCAGCCAAAACCCTCCTGAAAGCTTCTATGTGAACACACATGGAAGATCAGAAGTCTGGTCTTGCTAAACTGCTTTCATCATTATGTTTCTGGTATTCACATTATGGACAAATGACCTAAAAAAAAAAAATATCAGTTAAACACATAAAGGAGTTCTTTTAAGTTGCAGAATGACTTTCAAAAACCACAAACCTGCAAAGGGAAATAGGATTTGCTGGATCAGATAAGATTACTGGCTTATCTGGTCAGATACTGTTAGCATGTAGCTTTTTAGAGAAGAAAATTAAAACTGGGAGGAAGTGGTGGTGAATAAAACTCATTTTTCAGTTTTAAGAGAGGTTTTAAAAAGAACCAAAGACTACACGCAAAAGAAAACAATCTGGTCTTTTGCTTTCCTTTTTTTTTTCCTATGATGATCAGCAGCTAAATTCTGCTGTTTGCAGCAGCGTGCATACAATTTTTTATCCTACCTAGAAGTGATCAAAGCCTACTTTGGAGCAGGACTCTGCAGAGATTCAAGCATTTGCCACCCACATCAGAATATTGCCATGGTTAAGGAAAATGCTTGCACATGTAAGCAAATGCAGAATAAACCAAGACATTCTTTTATTTACAACTGCATAACTGAATACAAACAAGCTGCTTTTCACTAGTCTCACCACAGGCATGAAATATTTCAAACTCCAGGTCTGCTGAGAGCAGCTCACAGTTTTATTCTGCAGTCATCATGCTCCAAATTTACAAGCCTGACTCGCATGGTTATTACTGGGATGTACCTGCTTAAATCCTTTCCACAGATGGAAGAACGAACACTGCCCATGTCAAGTTGAAGTCTGGATTGAATTTTTACAGCTGGATCATAAATTTGCAGATTAAAAAGGCTCTAATGGAAACACAGGTACAGCCCTAACTACAGCAACATGGCCAGCAGCACTGCTACACTGTGCAGGGTACAGTCCCTGCTAGAAGCAGAGGCTACCAGAACACTACCCAAAGTTGTGTTATTTCTCCACAGCAGCGGAAGGAGGCTGGGTCACGCAGAAACCCCATGCCAGGTATGAAGTTTCAATTGAGATGTTTTTCCAGAAAGAAGTTAAAATTTTATGGTTTTGCCTTTCTTTTAAATTTACTGCTTCAGAATGTGGAAAGTCTAGCCCTCCTTCCCCACCTGCTACTACCCTGTCCTGCCTGTGCCTGACTTTTCTGCACCTTGTCCCCTCCTGGTCACACTTTGCTTTGCGGATTAATACATATCACTGGAGGTGGTAGGTACTTGTGAAGCAGATGATTGATTTTGTATGTACAAGTAATTCACTGGGCAAAAAGGAAGGTTTTTGCCCCTATAATTTCTCTTCTTGTATCTACTGCAGGCAAATGTCTTGGTGCAGCAGCAGAGCAGCTGCAGCCCCATACGAGCCCAGAGGAGCAGACTGGGCACATTTCAGTATCAGAGCCAGTGCAAGTCTTGCATGCAGCCCAGCACTGGAGTGATCTGCCTCCAGCCTCAGCTTTGCACTCGAAGTGATACACATGAGCGTGTGATTTCAAAGCCACTGGTGACAGGGTGACAGCACACATTTCTGCTTTGCAAACACTCCTGTGCTCCATTCTTTCTCTCTATTTCGCATTTAAAATTGTGCTGTGATTTTCATGTTCATTGGCCTACACTCCCTCTTTGGTACAAAGCGCTGATAATCACACTTTGCCGCTAGGTTTCCCAGGTAGGGAAGAGAGAAGACATTTGTGCCTCTAGGAGTGTATCAGGGCAAAGCCATAGTGGCTGCAGTGGCAGGATCCCTCTCCACGCACATCAACACATTACATGGCAGCTGGGCTACACAGACGATCTATTGGATGCAAACCTGTGCTCTGCCCAATGCTGAAGCACTTCCGACTGCTGCACCATGGCTTTTCCCTGCCCTCCTCAGTTGCTGCATTTCCCCATTAGTTTGCCCCATGGTTTGCTGCTGAAATCTCCCTCTGCACTCCTCATTCAGGTAGTGCTTTCTTTTGCATGCGCAGTGCAGCGGTTGTAGCTGGCCAGTGTTTGCAGGGCCGAGGACGCTCCGAATCGGTGTGGAAGACAGGCCAGCCGTAATGCTGCAAGGCAGCACGGAACCCTGACGTTTCTGCTGTAAGAGAAACACACAGATAGGCAACTACCGGAGGAAACCCTGCTCAGACAGCGGAAGGAGAGAAGGAATCACATCTGCGTCACTAAATCAGTTCTCCCAAGCTGTAGTTTCACACGGTCTACATATTCCTTAAATTAACTGCTAATTTTCTTACTAATTTCCCTATTATGTTCATTACTAGCCATGCACTCTACAGCTAAAACTGGAAAATAGTCTGATTTATGATCGTGTGCTTTTCCATGCACATAATTTCCTGAAACATTCACATTTGGGTTGGCCCCAGGTTTTAAGCCCAAGCATAATTCTAAAGACATTCTGAACAATGGGGAAACGGGGATAAATATTTCTTTCCCTGAACAAACACCTTCGCTGAATGAACGAGGCCTGAGGCTTGCCAGGGAGCAGTCTTTGCTGAGGCCTGGAGCATTGGCAAACTCTAAAAGAAGAGCATTAAAATATATAGCTGTTAGGAATCGGTGACAGCACCACACATTTTTTCTGCTATGTCTGAGAGAGGTCTTGGGCAAGCACAGGGGTCTGCTGCTTTTTTGGTTGGTGTTGCAAATATTTGCATTGGGGAAATGTTAATGGTCTCAGAGAAAGAGGTGAACTGCTGTAGCAGCCTGGGCAGCAGCAACCTGTGGCCATGGAAATGTGGCTAATCCCTGGAAGGTTTTTTTGGTCAGATGTGGTCATTTTTTCCATTTCTAATCATTCTCACAAGAACATCACATTCCTCACAATGATAAAGCTGTCCTGAGTCCCGAGATGTGCTGCCCTGAAGCTGGATGACTTGAAGAAAAAGCTCTGCAGCCAAACAACTGCCTTGAGGTAGTTTTTACTGAAATACTTGGAAAATCTGTTATGACATCAACAGCAGCAAAAACAGCAGAGGTGGACAACCACCTCCTCTCCTCCATGGGGTCTCCACAGCAGTTACAGCCAAATTAAATCCACAAACTGCTGCTATGAGAATTCTGACCTGACATAGCCCTAGCTCCACAATCTTTCATAATTTGGATTTGAAAAAAAAAAAAGAGTGCAGCCTAATGAATTGAAAGCCACTGACATCTGAAAACAAACAGCTAAACTGAGGATGCACAGCGGCTGAAGCTGGCACACGTGAGAGAGCAGTTTGTCGCTTTTCCCACAAAACTGACCATTAAAAGCAGGGAGTGGAGGGAAGTGGCTCAGAAAAGCTAACCCTGACAGGAGTGTTGCTTCACCCCCCAGCAGGGCTGGCCCCAGAGAAAGCTCACTCCTGCCCACTGGCAGCCCCTGGGTGCCCAGGCTCTTGGGAGAATGCTCTAACCCCAGCACCATCAATGCTCTCAGCCCACCCAGCACTCTCCCTCCATTTCTCCAACCGAGAGCGATTGAAACTGCTTCCTTTGAACAGAAAGATCCAGTTTCCATGGAGCACTGCTTTGGTGTCAGGTGGAAATAATCTTGACCCATTCCCCTTGAAGCTCCAATACCAAGAAATTGAGAAACTAAAGGGAATTTAAAAGCAGCCTCTTTAATTTTTTGCTGTTCAAACTGTAAGAAATGCAAAAAAAGCGAACAATCAACTAGCAGGGAGTGGGGGCAAGAGCTTTAAAATTCTCAAGTTTGGGCTATCACATCTGGTATATTAAACTCGACACTGTCCCTGTAGAAAAGCTATTTCCTTTTAATCTTTTTTTTAGGAAAAACAACAGAGCAGCAAGTTAAACACAATCCTCTCCTCCGTTTTCAATTCCATGCTATTTCACTGTTGACGAATCAGGTCGTGTAATAATAAAATTCCTGCAGAAATATGATCTTAACTGTGTAACCTTCAAATTGCAGTTATGCTGCTGTCTGCATGTAATACTGTACTTGACATTTTTTTTTTTTTCCTCTTCTCCTCATTTTACTTCTGGACAACATTAGGATCTGCAACAAGGACCTCCTTCAGCACTCCCAGGTAACCATTTATTTTAAAGTATCCCCAAGGTCTCCAGCACCGTTTAGCCCAAACTTTGCCAAAGCCACTGGTACTGGTGGTTTTTGCAGGTCCCTCGAGTTGTTTCTGAAAACAGGTTCCATTGTGTTCATATTATGCTTTTAAATTTTATAGCTCATTTTTAAATTACATGTTAATTTCTAAAAATGTTAAATCGCGAGAAAAGTTGGCAAGGACCACACGGAAGCACTGCACTGCTCTGCAGCTCCCATGTGTCTCTCCACAGTACTTATTGTGCATGGCTACAGCCTTGTGCTTAAAGTGCTCTGTGTGACTGTGGACCTGATCCTACAGCGTGCTGAGGGTCTCAGAGAGTGTGCTGCAATACACCAATGAGGATTGTGCTCTATAAACCACAGACTTTGCAGGATCTAAATGGAAGGAAGGTGAAAAGGCACTAATATGAAAACATCAAAACCAGAACACGGTCCTGAGTATGAATGCTTAAAAACAGAGCCACCCTCCTTTCCAGGTCTGCAAGTCTTCAGTTTTCCTCACTATTTTAATTTGTTCCGGCTTTTCTACTGTGCTAAGTAACATACAAAGTGAATTCAAGGAAAACTTGTCTGCACAAATAAGTAAGAAACCTCTCTGTCCTGCTATTTCACCTCTCCTCCTTTCATTGTAATTTCTGCTTTCGTTCACCATACGCAGCTCACCAGACAGTGATATCCCAAAAGCTGGGATTTTTCATTTCCTTCTGCTGTAACGATGCAGAACATTCTGTTCCCACAGGTGACTGACAAAAGGGTACTCACAGAGCTCTGCAGCGTGATTACAGAAAACCTCAGCATTTTAGTGATCCGTAAACCCAAGACTGACGTTGCCGCTTTAGATTTACATCCAGCCTCGCCATAAACATTATTGGATCTTTCCCTCGCAGGTTTCTGGAGTGCCTGCTGCAGTTGGACTGCTGTTTCTGCGTGAGTTTGTGCAACAAATACAGATAGGCAAGTCTGGTTTTAGTTATTCCTGTCACACAGCGTACCTCCTGTGAATGACAGCATGCCAAGGAGTTAATGAAAACTTGTTCTCCAACGCTGATTTTCAACTAAACAAAAACGCTGAACTGAGCCTTCCAGTGGTCAGCTGAAGGCACATATTTGACCAATTATAGACATTTATGTATTATACTTGCACTAGGATTGATCCGAGCTGAGGTTTTTGCCCTGGCTGAGCACACAGGCCTGTGTCAGGCTGTACAGACGAGCAGATCAGCTTACGAGAGAAACGCTTCCATACGTGGCTACACTCTGTCCCAGCCGCTCCTTTCCCCGGCCCGCCGCAGCCGCCGGGCACACGCAGCCGGCGTGGGACTAGCGGCAGGGAGGCTGCAGCGGGCGTGAGGGACCTTGGCTGCGCCTGTGCTGCTCCCACCCCAGCGCTGCAGCCGCTCCCCACGGGCTGCAGTAGGCGTGCAGGGTGCATAGCGCAGCCGCTCCCCGGCCCCTGGGTTCTATTATCGAGCCTGTCATAGAATCATACAATCAGCCAGGTTGGAAGAGACCTCCAAGCTCATCCAGTCCAACCTATCAGCCAGTCAATCAACTAGACCACGTCCTTGAGCTCTGCAGGCGATTTCCCCGTTGCACGAAGCTGCAGCAGTATATGCGGCCGTGTTTATACGCGCGTTAATGACCGAAACGGGAAAATCTGCAGCCCGTTTTCCCTACAGGCTTTAAACTGCAACTTCTTGTCTTTGTCACTGGATGCTGCACTGGTACCCTGTTAATTTGATGTGGGCTACTGAGACACACGGGGCCGCACTGACCCCAGGCATTGGACAAGTCACTCTGGGCACATTGACGTACCTGAGGCTAAGGGTTTAGCCTGTAACAGGAACCAGATGTGGCAAGCAAGCTTTCTACTCACAATTTGCTAAGCAAAGTCGCTTTTCCAGGGAGGCACAATAAAGAATTTGCTTCAGCACCAATGACTGTCTGCTCTCAAGAGCACAGCAAGCCAGCTAAATGTTTCTCAGAAATAAAATGTCAATGGGTTGTCACTGTGCTTTTTAGAATGCTGCTCAAAATGCTTTCATAACCTAAAACACCTAGGGACTGCACTTCAACCTCTCTATGTTGGAAATTAGATGCTTCACTTTAAAAAACTGCAGTGGGAAGCTCCTTACAAGTGTTGATATCACGCCTGAAAATACACTTGCTGCTTTCAGGAAAGTCTGAGCAGTACACTCAGCCATGTCCTGTTATTTTGCTTAACCAAATGGATTGCAGTTATGCTTGAGAACACGGACACAGGATTGCTACATGACTGTACTGAGAGCTGCCATCCCAGGTATTCAAATCTCAAAGAAAAGACACACACACACAAAACATTCCTATCTAACAATCATTTGAATAAGTTCATCTATTTGTAAGTAGATTTCATGATTGGATGATAGTTTGAAAATATCTTGGTTCAGGAAGGGTTCAATTCCTACACATGACAACATCACCAGAAATTTTTTTGTATATTCATACATACACACACACATATATATACATACACACATACAATACATATATACATACACACAAATGTACACCCCCCCCCCAAATACTCCTGGGTGTGCACATTGGTGTTTTTTAACAAAACAAAACAAAAGCTTGTCTGCTTTGGAAGTGTGAAAATAATAGAATCACATCCTGAGAGCTGCTGGAGTGCTCTCATCAAAGACTTCAAAATGTTAACAAAGATATTTAAGAACTGATTTAAGTACAACCTCAAGAGGAGTTCCAGGAATACCTGTTATGAACTTTAAGGACAAATACAACAGCCCAGCTCAGTTACAGCGTGCCTGCCTCAACCTCCTCATTAAAGACCACATTTTTTGGTGCAGCTTGAAAACTTGGCAAGAAGAACTTAATCCAGTAGCAAATTTATGACAATTTTTAAAAAGTCATTGTGTCCATTTTTAAGTTATTGTATGAAAGTACAGAAAAAACAGAAGTTTACATAGCTGAGCTGCTGCATCTGTTCTTGAGTAGCTTTTCACTTAAAAATAAAACTTGGCAGACAAAACATCCATAATGTGGACCAAATGCATTTGGTATGTTGAAAAACACCCCTCTCCCAAAAAGAACCAAACAAAACAAAACAAAACCCAACAAACCCCCAAACCCAAAAAGGCTAAATGAACAGAGAGAGCTAATTTTTAAACTCATTCATTGTGCATGTACTATTCTTGCTCCTTTTCAGATCCTGTTTCTCAGCAAGGGCCCCACTTCCCAGTTGGCCATCTCTGACAACCTACACGTAGCACTGTCCTCCTATCCTAACCATCATCCTGAAATCCTTGTAGCCCTCTCCCACCAGGACAACAAAAACAAACCAAACCAACAACAAAATCCCATGAAACATGCAAAGAGGGCAAAAGCTGCAAACTTGAGAGGCTACAAAAGTGAGGGACACGTGAAGCTGCCTGCCAGAGAAGCCAAAGGGAATCCAGTACATCTAAATCTACAGTAACTGTAGTGCAAAGTCCTCCAGTGCTTTCAGCAATATTTATCCATCTCAAATGTGATTCTGCCTGCAAGTTGGTCCCTGGCAGAATAAACCTCCAAGAAAGGCCCTAGCACAATGTAAAGGGCTGCTGCAGGGCTGAGACACTGGTGAAGATTCCAGAGCCTGGGCTGCAAAACTTCATTTTTTTCAAAGATAAGCCTTATGACTCCAAAGAAATACAGAAGCAGCTTCTTCTGTCTCACAGAGAGCTGAGCAAGTCCTGATCTCTCCTCGATTTACAGCAATTTACTGGCAAGAATCAGGCAGTCTCATGTGCCTCCCCGTGTAAAACAGCAGATGGTATAAATCATGCTTTTATGTTTCTAGTGATAAGATTAAAATAAGTTACATGTAATCCTTTAAAAAACACATTAAGAGAAGATATGTAATGGCCAAGTCTGTGGCTCTTTAACTCAGCGCACTGTCTGGAGAGCAGAAACTGATGTAAACTAACCCATGTATTCCTAAGAGATGTATGAGCACCAAGGGGCCACACACCAGAGGAGGCACTCTGAGACAGAAAAGATGCTGTACAGCAGAGAAAAGTGTTTGCATGCCCTCACTAGAGGGCATATGGCTCATTAAAATGCCCCAAACAGCTACCTGGAAATTGCAATGCCCTCTTCTTCCTCTCAGTTGGGGTCATGCAATACTTCAGTCCACCTCTGGTCCCTTACTGTAGTACAATGCTAAAGACTTTTCTCCTCCTTTTGGTTTGTTTAGTGCTGATAAAGATGGTCTGTATATGTCATTTTATAAATTAGCCCCATGGCTCCATTTGAAAAGCAAACCAGTGAATTAGTCATCAACGACTGCATTTAACTGCAATACTGCAGGCAAACTCCTCCCAGGACTGAAAGAGTAGAAAGGAATATCCACTCTCATGGATAGGAAGGAAGCATGGACAGGAGTGATTTCCTCTCATGGCAAAGGATGGATAGGGAGTTATTGACTCAATATGAGAGCACAGGCAAGAGTTCTTCACTCTCATGAGCAAAGGCACAATCACAAGACATTTCAGGTGACACCATCCACCAAAGCTGTTTTAGGAATGATGTAGAAAGGATCCCTTACCTGTCCGGTAGACAAAATTGCCTTCTGTCTCTGATGATGATGGAGACACCAATTCTTCCTCAAATTCATTGGAACTAAATGAACCAGAGTGATTCCTTTGCCTTGTTTTTTCCATCATAGCTGCATTAGTAGCCATGACATGTCTCAATGAGTCATTCAGGTAACGATTCAATAAGCTGCTTTTGTATTTGGGGGGTGACACATAATCCTCATTGGCACTTGTTTCTGGTCTCACTCCGGTTTTTATTACTGAATTTTCAGTTTTAATCACAGTGTGATGAACTGGTTTGTTATATCCCCCTTCATTCATATGGTTTCTTGGAGGATTTTCTCCATCTGAAAATAAAAGAATGAAGACACAGTGATACATCAAACAACCTAATGTTTAACTAGAGACTTTCTCTACAGGTCTTAAATTGCTATAACTAAAACTAGATAATAACTTTAGACTTCTGCATTAGACAGTGATTTTCATTTGTTTCTGTTCACACATTGCATGTAGCAGCTCCCAGGATTCTCAGATGTTCCAGTTATTCCAAACTAATTAACTGTAGGAAACAGTCTCTGAGTCTAATCTCTTCATGAGCAACACAAGGCAGGTAGAAAAAAAAACCTCAAACTGTTAAATGTCCTAAATCTATGATAAACGTTTAAAAATTAATGTGAACAAGCTGAATTCTTACTATCACAACTTGAAATTTGGCTCTCCTGAATGGATTAAAACATTTAAGTTTGCTTGCTACAGCCCTTCCATCAAGGAAATTAACAGTCAAGAGATTTCTAATTTCCTTAAGCCAACAAATGTAATTCCTCCCCCCCTCCACTTTAAGACAGATTAAAGGAACAGGGCTGGTAGAATCTAATGAACTACCAATTACACTTCTAGTAACAATATTACATGAAATAGACAAATAGCATGCAGCCAGCCTGTGACTCTGATTAACATACACAATCCCACTTTGCAAGGCTGAGTAATAGTTGGCAGTTGAAATATGTCAGCCTAATTCACAAAAAGTAAAGGAGGATCCACCGAGGGCGTTTGGTGAGAAATCAGAGCTAGTAGGGTATCTGATACTTCCTGAATATATTTTAAGTGGTTTCAAATTGATAAAAAGAGCACCAACAGACCTTCAGAGCATGAGTCATCACTGCTCACGCTGAGTCGTTCAGCATTTCCTTGCACATACTTGTTATAGAGTTTTATTCGCAAAGCCCAGCTGAGATCTGGTTGCCTGACAGTGTTCTTCAGCCGACGTCTTGCATTGGCAAACCAGTTAGATACCTGCATGCAAATTAATGCATTAGCTTCACTTGAAAGTGATGCAGATAAACAGATCTGACCTACAGAGTTTTTACGAGTTCTATGTATGCCTTAAAGCAGCAAACTATGGAAATGCGAACAGGAGTCCATGAAACTACCACGAGCGGAGCAAGAACCTCAGACAAGAAGGCAAGTTCAGGGTTTCCACTCTTCACAAGTGTTAGGGAACCCTTATTAAGAAGGTTTTAATCAAAGTATCCCAAAATACTTGTTTTACAGTAATTTTTTTTTCTAAAATATATATTATTTATTTTAAAGGTAGTGCCCATAACTTTCAATATGACCCTTTGGTGTGTTACTAAACATTCTAAATAAGAACAGCTTATATTCAATAATTTGCCTTTCACATTTATTAATTAAAACAAG
>VWYK01089887.1:0-17465 GCA_013399775.1 Semnornis frantzii
ACCATCCCTGGAGGTATCTAAGAGAAATACAGATGTGGTGCTTCGTGACATGTTTTAGTGGTGGACTTAGCAGTGCTGAGTTAAACTTGATGACCTTAAAGGCTCGACAATCAAAATCAAAGGTCTTTTACCCTACCTGCATCCCCTATTTGTCTACATATACACTCATAAGAACAGTCATGCCACTTCTGCCTAGTGGCCTGACTTTGGCAGCAACAAACTTCAAGATCAGCAGCCAACATTCGAGGTCAGACTTGATGTGGCCCTCTGATTTATTTGGAAGTGTCCCTGCTCATTGGGTGAGGATTGTACAAGATGACCTTTAGGGTCCCTTCCAATCACAGATGAAAACTGTGAATCTGTGAACCATTAAATATTTTTAGAAGACTATAGCTACCCAGCATGGGCAGCTGCCACTTTGCTGGTGTGCTTACCTAACCTCATATATCTAGGGTATGCCCATGTTGCTGGCTAAATACTGACTTTAGGAACCTATCACACATTCAGATTTTTGGTTGCTCTCTCTGCCAAGAACACATGATGCAGAGCACAAAAAAGTTGCAATAAACAACAATAGAGTACAAGCAAAAGGCATCCTTGGGGTTGGTACAGTTGTGTATAAAATAGCTTTGAGATGAGAAACAGAAGTGAAGATGTGGCATAAAGCTCACTATTTTCCATTGCCTTCCCAAGCCCACACTGTCCTGCATTAAGTGTAACTGACTGAAGTAAGCATTGATCTTTACTCAGTATTTCTTTCCCTGTATTTTGGATAGAAAATTAATTCAGTAATTGTGGTGCCCTTACTAAATGAATATCCCTGAGCCCTGGAAAACCTATCTAATCAAACAAGAGCAGAGATAGGAAAGAGACAGAGGTGTGTGGGGGGGGAAAGTTGTTTTCCAAATTGTCAAGAAATGTTTTATACAAATTTTTACAAAGGCTCAGCTCAGCTTTGTTGTTCCAGCAGGCTGGTGATAATGGACACTTAGTGCAACAGTAGGAATGACATTTCTTGTGCACTTAGACTTGTGTTTTCCCTTGCAAAGATGACTTCTTTCAAGTCCCACAAAACCAGAGACTGCCATGCTTATTCTCTTAACACGTAATGACAGTTTTGTATTACATACCCATGCTACAGCAGCATATTCTGGCCTCAGCTGAACCCTTTGAACTCAGTACCATAGAGAGAAACAATAGATGATAGTTCCTGTCTGCCACAAACATCTCAGTAAGATGCAGCCACTCCAGTTATGCCTACACCAGAGACAAGAAAAGGGTGCGTATGACAGGATCTCATCTGCACACGATTCTCAAGTTGTTGTATGTGTGATTTTCACAGTTAAGTTGCAGTAAAACTTTCTGTAGAAAACAAGACCAGAATGGATTCCTAGAACAGCTCCAGCAGTTTGACCTTGGTGCTCCATTTTACCAAAGTGCCAGTGTACAGCTGTGGCTGAGCAAATCTTCAGGGTCCATTTCTCATGACCCACGGGTGCTCTAGTTTAAGGTATCAGGAATGACAAGAAGGAAAGGATCTGTGCCATGGCAGAGGGATGGAAGTACAATCAGGAACTTCAGTAAAAACCAGCATTATGATTAGTCTAGATTAGGAATGGATACAAATCCAGGCAACAGCAGCAGGGATCCCAGCTCATCGCCAAACTGTTATGAAAGGGGAATGTAATTTCTTCTCACCATCTTGTCTGGTATTTCATTATTTACTCATTTCAGGGCTACTCACTTGGCTTTACAGGTTAGTAGAGCAGAAGAAAAAAAACAAAGCTTCCCACATAGTACTGTTTGGTTTGATAAATGAAGAAAGAGGGGGAAAAAAACAAAGCGCTAAATTATGAGTCACCTGAATGCACTTAAGCCAGATGTAGAATTAAGGAACAGGCACTGACATGCACTCGAGAAAAAATACAAAGTTGCTTTAGCCTCTCTCAAAAAAAGAATGCTGCAGGGCAGTAGGACTAAGGGGAGTTTAAAAAATAAAGAGGATGGGGGAGGGGAGGAGACTTCTTAACATACAAATCGCGGTGTCAAAATCCTTTTATCTTTTGGCACCCGAATCTCTCATCTGCCTGAGTGAATGCTAAACGAGTCACTAGCAATTCTTTGTGAGTTTTTAATTGGTGTTTTCACAACCTTATTCTTGATATTTTGAAGAGAAATTAGCAGATGTTCACAAGAAGACTTTTACAGAGAGAAGTCTCTCAGGTGGGTGAATCTGAGAAAGAGCTGGACGTCCCCTGCCCTAGCAAACACGCCTAGCTTTTGTCATCTTGAGAATATACTCCCCAGCACTGGGAAAGGTAGGCTGAAATTGCCTACTTTGGTGCGAGCATTAGGTTTTACATACAAAGTCTGCAAGACAAGCAGCATCTAGTCTCCCATTTGCAGGAGACAAGGTCACAGCAGGACAAAAATTGAACCCATTTCCCTGATGACAATGCAAGACTCTGGCTTGTAGTGCTGCAGTACAAAGGAAGATGTGAAAAGTTTATGATGTATGGTAGATAGCTTGCAACACGGCTCCAAAAACTACATTTTCTGACTTTGACTACTGGTCTGCCAGAACACTCCTTGAACAGGTAAGTGCCAGGTCTGGTGTTGGAAAGGTTTATCAAATGGCTTATCACTGGATGGCCAACACTTCTGTTAGTAAATCCTTCCAAAGCTGGGTTCCGTTCAAAAGCCGGGGAAGAAAACTTGACAAGTTTCACACATCCATTCCAAAGATGCCAAAAGTGGGGTTTGGTTTTAACATTTTTAAACCAAAAAATTCTATTATCATTGTGTAATGCCATTTTCATGTCAAGGTTGCTCTATGTAAGACTAGGAAGGAAAACTAAGTAGTCCAAAGTGGAAATAAATCCTTCTGTTTGCAGCTGAATGAAATTGTCCAGGTTATCTCTGACAGACATTTTCTCATTTTGATCTTTCACCAAAAGGAGAAAAATACAGGTTTTTCTTTGACCTGACCCAAATTTAAGTCAGCCACTGAAATAAAATACCCATTATTGACCCAACTCATCTGACACCTGAATGTCCTATTGTTAGAATACACTGGGCAGAAGAGAGAGTTTTAAGAAAGGGGCAGGGTGTGCAGCCAGTAGGTACCTGAGGTAGATGCTTTCTCCAAATACAATGTGAGAAAAAGTGTAAAACAAGCCATTAAGCCATTCTCCATGTTAGAGCCAGGAGCTGGGTTACAGCAGCTAGAAAGTCAGCTCATCACCCTGTTTCTCCTTCCCTGTTTCTCACTTCTACATCACAGAGTCAGACAATAAATGCCTCTGGATGGCAAGCAGCATTTTATTGTGTGTGTGGGCAGAATGAACCTGGTCCATAGCAAAGACTCCTCAGTACAAATCCATGCCACCACAGGAAGAATGATTATTCTCAAATGTAATAATTGTTTTCTTGTTTTCCCATAATAAATGCCATAAGCTGGTAAAAACAAATTTATTCTCCTTCCCCCAGTGGAAAGACAACTTTAAACAAAACCAAAAGCCTCATTTTCTACAAGCTCCAGCTTCCAGCTCTGTAAAAGAAGAAATCCAAGCCTGCCCTACTAAAGGGAGACTTTAATGACCCAGGTTGGGGCTTTTGCTGGACTGCTAGGTCTTAATGTGGGCACTGGTCTTAAGAGAGGAGGAACTGTAGGCTGTTGGGAAAATAAGCTGTGGAGTTGAACAGGTATAAATCAGCTATACAACTGTGCTATATCATTTGGGTTTTTGTAGTCCTGGCTAGAATGAGTAAAACCTTTAATATTTGTAGAGATATTTTGGGGATGGTTAATGGAAACCTAACCAGATAGGCTGTGATTTTCAACAGGTACTATGACACAGCTGCACCATCACACCCAAGTGAGAAAAAACTGATTCTGAACAGTTCATAATCCCTAAGTCTATCAGCTTTCCCTCTCCTCATCCATTAATCTTACACCAAAGCTACACCTTAAAGAGGCTCAATGGAATACAAAATTGATGCATTTGTACAGTTTTTCATCTCTTCCTTTATATCAGATTGAGAGGAGGGCAAAAAAACGTTCTGAAATATGAAAGAGCCTTCCTATTTCTCAGACAGCTGTAGCTTATTAAGGAACCTATGATAACTGAAGACACTCCCACCAGGCAACACCAGGTTTCCTCTGGCCAGGCACGAGTAGCTCATGGTATCAGAGGCTGACAGAATGCCAGCAGCCACCAGCAAATACAGTAGACAGCGCGGTGTCAAGTGTGCTCTTTGGTGCAAACACTCCTGGAGTATTGAGAAATTGCCTAAGTCTAAGTTATTTGAAAAGACTGTGGCATGTTAGAACCCACAGAAAAATGTTTCTCCAATGCATTATTTATTGCTTTTCTCTATTTATATAATATGCAGCTTCCTGAGAGTAATTTGTTTTGGATTGTGTAACACTGGGCAGAACATCAAACGTATGTTAATCAGTGGTAATAAAACACTAAGTTTTATGGTCACTGAGGTATTAAACATTGCTAATAAATTATAGGGCTAGGATTTTAAATGAGCTATAGTTTGAAGAAGAGCAGTAACACCATGTCTGAAAGCATTAATTGCCATTGCCCGACTTCCTAATTATCAAGAGTTTCAAATATGTTTTAAAACCAATATATCACTCCCTGTTATGCACGCAGCAAAACACAGCTGCATTTGAAAAGCTGCCACAGTGCTAAGTATTTTACTCAATCAAAGCACTCTACAGACGTGAAAACACAGCACCTCTGTGAAATGGTTAATTATTACTATCCCCATTTTATACATGGGGGAAGAAGAAGTGTAGAGAGGTTATAAGTCTCCACTGAGACCACCCAGCTTGTCAGAGCCAGGGATTGCAACAACCAGGGACAAATACTCTCCCATTTTACAGCACAAGGAACAAGCAGAGCTCCCTGTCCACAGATGCAGCCTGACTGTACGGTGACAACAATCCAGTCAGAGCAATGGCATCCCAGCCCCACATTGCAGGATTTTTTTTCTTCTTGTGGACTGGCAGGGAGTGGGACGACCAAGAGACACTAATCTTAACCTGGAATAAGTCATAGAGAGGGGAACTGTGCTGTGTGTGACAGGGTCTCCTGCTTCCTACGCACTAGGTCACATGTTAAAAGCAACATTTTTGTCGCTGCTGTCCTACCCATTCATCATTGCACTGCATTGTCCCAACCTCCAGAGCAAGCCTTGAGCAAGCTATAGCATTGGACCTGCCTCATTGGTTTTTTTAGACCTGGCTGGAATGAGTGAAATGATCAACATTTGCAGTGACATTTTAGGTATGGGCAATGAAAACCTAAACAGGTAGGCTGTGATTTTCAACAGGTATTGGTCACGGCTGCACCATCGAACCTAACTGAGGAAAATCTGATTCTGAACAGTTCACAATCCCTAACTTGATGTCGCTGGTGCAGCACACAACACATGTGAACACCACAATGCATGTGAGCACCACAGTGTTTTCCAATGTGCTAGTGCAAGCATGAAGGCCAGATGGAGCTGACAATCTCCTACTGTGAGCTTTTCTTGGCTGAGGAGTGAGTGCACACCACGAGTCATGCTGGCAGGTGGGCTGCTAGTGAAGTGATCAAGGTGCTCTGGAATGGGACTTCAGCAGGGGTCATAAGACACTACACCAGAACAGCCTAACAGCCTCACTAGCAGGATGGTCCTTACTGAGAATTGCAAGAGGGCCAGGCTTCAAAGCAAGTGGGTTTTAGGAAAACAAGAGCTGGGGAAGCATGCCTCAGCTTTAAAAAAAAAAAAAAAAAATTTACTCTGATTTACAGAGGGTACAGATAGGCCACACACAGTAAGTTCAAGGAGCTTGGCAGCACTCAAGGATGCAGTGTTTAGCCTCTGCCTTTCATTCACCTTGTTTTAGCCAAGCTTTCATACAGTGTGAAAAAGATGAGCTGCCTTTCTTCTACTACTATCCATTACATTCTCCTCAAGCACAATGCCCACAAACAAGCCCTCATCTGAAGTACCCTCACTTACACCCATGCTTTGAACCTCCAGGGGCATTTCAGACAGCTCCAGGCACTTTGTTGCTGCTCATCAGGGTGTATGTTTTGGGGCAAGACAGAACAAGAACATCTAGACCTAACTCACCCATAAGACACAGAGGCTACAACCAAACAAGCAGCATGACAGCAAGTCTGCAGGCAGGTCATAACTCACATAACCCAAGAGGGCTTGTGACTCATCCAGCATGGCCACATCTTGCTAAGGGAGGGAGGACAGCTGATGCTTGCCAGCACAGGTCCCCAAAAGCAGCAGGATGGGTTTGCTCTGTTAAGCTGCCTGCTGCTGAGCATCTCTGCCAGTTGTTCTGTTACCTCCCTCCAAAATGTGGAGGGGCACATAGCACAGCTGTACATCCCAATAGCATCCTGCTCACCACTGAGAGGGAGAACAAACCCTCACCTCACCTGGGGTTTGGCATTGGATCCTGGTGTGCTGTAGAAGGCTACCAGCCTTGGCAGAAGACCTCCTGCTGATGTGGCAAGGCAATAAAAAGTTTGACTAGAAGAAATTTGGTGACTGAAAGGGTTCTCAAAGACTGGAACAGGCTCTCCGGGGAGCTGGTTGAATCCCCATGCCTGGAGGTGTTGAAGAGATGCAGAGATAGGGTGCAGAGGGACATAGTTTATCATCAGACTTGGTAGTTAGATAATGGCTAGATTTAATAACATAAAGGAGTCCACCTTAAGTAATTCTATGATTCCATGAAAGCACAGCCTGTGCTGCAGGGTTTCCAACAAGACATGCAGAGCATGAGGACTTTTAACCTTTGGAAGTCCATTCTATGATTCTATGTCATGATATTTGGCAGTGGCAGCCTGCTCCTCTACTTTGTGGGCTCTTTGTTGTCTGCTTTGTGCCTCCTGATGCAGGCATTCTACATATGGCATGGCCAAGATCACCTTAGGGGCACCAAGGCGGCTCAATGGCCCCAGCCTACCCCTTCCTGGCACTGACTGCCATTAGTAATAATGCTCCCACTGCTCCTGGGGTGCCTCTGGTGCCATTACAGGGTGACCTGTCAGGGAGTCTAGCCTGGGGGATACACTAAGAGGGCACAGCTTTAAAAAAAAAAAAAAAAAAAATTAAAAAAAAAATCTTTGCTGCCAAGAAAGAAAATTTTCGAAGAAATTAAATAAAGGGAGCTAAAGGGATGGGAAGAAAGACAGAAAATAACTGAAATCAAAACACACTCAGGTGTTTCACAATTGGGTATTAAGAATGCATCAAGAGCATTCACAAGCACACAAGCACAACCATCAGATGTGTCCCAGACTCAAACTCAGAGTGGTTAAAAAATTGTGTTTAAGGGAGAAACGTTTACCAAAAGATGAATTCTGTGTATAAACTTCTATGAAGTTCTCTAAACTTCCTTCAGAAAATACATCTGAGCTCCTAAGATGTTGCCATTTTTTTTCCCAGCACTCCAGTGTCCTGCTCCTTGCACAGCTTCACTACACGAAACACAGCCTAGCACAGTCTGTAGTACTCTGAGCACTCCCAATTCTAATGATCAAAGGGATAATGTGTTCAAGGATCATACTTTTGCTTTCAAAAGTCATTTAAAGTTACAAAGAAGTCACATCCTGCCCCATATCTCCCTGATCTTTTCACTGCTGATGACCACTACAAACTCTGGTAGAATGCTGGCACTCACTTGGAAAAGCCATGCAGGTGTTTCTTGCAAAGTCCTGCTTGGATTTCTTGTGCAGTCAGGGCAGTAGATAGAAGAAGACCGCAGGTAGTAGTGACTGAGCTTTGATTCTTCACAGCTGGGCTCAGATTCATCACAACAGTCTTTTAATGCCTTCCTAGAAGGCTGCTGCCTCAGACACGCAATGCAGCCAAACAGTGCTGGAGCACATCTGGTTGCAAACTTGAAGCAGCACATGAGCAATGCTTTGTTATCAATGTTATCTGCTAGCATGGGCAAGACCTAGAATCTTTGGATAATTTCTTCTGTCTGGTAGTCCTTTGCTTGCAGCTGGCTCTGCCACTACTGAGCTCAGTTTCAGAGGCAGAGGGTCAGAGTGTGGTAGAGTTACAAGATAAAGGCTGATCAATGCTCTGCTAGGATTTCTGTCCACTGTTGTATTAACAGTGAGGCTAGTCACAGGCAGAGAAACTGCCCCAGCAAACCCAAGTCCACTTGAAGAGCTCTCACAAGCATGTGTCTCCCTTAAGTTAATTAAAACCCTGCTGGTATTTTTCTCCATAGGCCTCCCCAACACATGTATTTATTAAAGCTGATTTTGGAAGCTACAAAGCATGTCAGTCTCACTACAGTCCAGAACCACTTCCAAGTGACAACAACCCAACTCTTTCACCAGATTTATAAAGTCTCAATTCTTATCCCTCCTGAAAACCAAAACACCACAAATATTTACTTTTCTGTGCAACACAGACCTCCTTTCCTTCTCAAGTGTCACAGGCAACACCATTTCAGTCATGCAGCAAGCAGACGTGACTTCCTTTTTGTTCCCTTCCTCTTGCTCTCCCTTTGGTCCATCTGCCTCCACACTGAAGCACATCCAGTCATTCCACTTGCTCTCCTGCTGCCAAAAGCTCCACATAAAACTCCCCTCTCATTCAGCTCATGAGTGCCATGATCTCCATACAGCACTTCCTTCACAGCAAACTCCTTCAGAAGCTTAACTCCCTGCTCAATTGTGTTCCACTTCTTAGCTGCCCATGGCAAATCATCTCTGGAAGGATATCTCATAGCCACAGCCAACAGCAGGCGTGTCCACAAGCTAACCTTACCCAGAGGGCTTGCCAGGTACTTGTCCATTCCACTCTCCTTGGTGAGTGGCCCCAGCTGCTTTGCAGATTTGTCTCCTACCTGAAGGGCATTTGCACCAACAGCACGGCATCTCGCCAGCCAGCCTAGGATTGGCTCTCCTGATTCCCTTGCATATTCCTTTCTAACTTCCCTGATCTCTTTGGGGGGATCATTGGAATCCTGGATGTCATCCCTCTCCTCTTCCTCAGGCTGTCCTGGAGATCATGGCACACATGAGCCTGATGATATTCCCCTTGGAACAGGTCTCACTAAGAAGCTCTATTTACAGCTCAGCACAATATACAAGCAGAGATATACACTATAGACAAGAATATTTACAGAAATATACAAGTTTAAGGTAATANAGCTAGACTGCCCAAGACACTGTGCCCCGTGACACAGACTGCCAGCTTGAGACACTCTCTTATCTTTTTGTTTTGGGGTCTTATTCCTAAACATCTCAGCAAGCCTATGAGTGAAGCAGACATCACCATTGTTTTCCTTCACAGCCTATAGTATAATTTTCTCTATTAAAAGATTCCAATTAGCTCAAACTAGCACAAAACCAGAAAATGCCAAAGGGCTGCTGAGACCAGGACTATCATTAGTCACCACTGGTGACACTGCTTCTGGTGTTCACTGTCATGAACAGAAGAAAAAGCAGATGGGTAGCAAACATCAGCCAAGTTCCCTGACACGGTTGTTTTACAGCAATCTTCATCACTGTCCTACGTCACTCACATACAGCTGTGTAACTGATGCTGGGATCAAAATTTCAACTGTCCTGTAATTCAAAATGACCTTCAAATCTCCAAGGCCAGCTGCCTACTCTTCTGTTACAAAAGGAGATGAATTTGAGCTTCTCATAGCTTTTTCTTTTGGCTTTACATGGATTCTTTCATTCATATCTAGAATATTTTGTCCCATCCTAGGCAGACTTTCTGTCCACTTATGTTGTCCTCCTCACCAGATAACCAAAAGTCCTCTTCTGGTTAAAACCCTTCTGAGAACCACCTACAAAACTGCTTGATCCTTTCAGTGCACAATCCACGAGGATGCACACATCTGCATATTGCTGTAATACACCTGTATGATTTCTGGAAGCCTCAGATGAGGCTTGCAGCCAGCAAAGATGTAACCTACAATGCTTAAAATAGTATTTGCATGTTCCCCAATGGTGGCTATTAGAGATTTAATTTCAAGTAGTCAGTGAAAGGGGAAGCCCAATTTGGATTCTTTATCACAAGTTGGGAGTCAGACTCAATGATCTGTATAGACATATCCTATGAAGTCATGAGAGAAGCAGACTTCCAAATGTAAGAAAAGAATGTTCTGAGAGTTTTCCACTGATTATTGTTGGGAGGAAATCTCAGTAGCCATGTGTTCAGCTTTCCTGTCCCATTCTATCCACTGGTCTCACACAGTGTTAGTCTGTGTCGTGCCCTAAAGGAGAAAAGTGTCAAAACCAGTACATGCAAAGCATGGAAATGTCTGAATAAAAGTACTGTAAGGATGAAAAAGCTATATTGGATTAATTGTAGTTTAATTTGAAATGTAGAGAGGTGCAAAGAGAAACAGCTTTACCTAATGTATTTATATGATCTCCATTACTGGATCATCTTAATTCTTTACAATCTCTAATGTGTTTATGCTAACAGTGCACTTGCAAGGGAGGGAAGTATTATCTTTTGCATTTTAGAGATGAGGAGCTGGGATTCAGATTCTTACAAAGTATTTAGGAATCAAACTCTCATTGATTTCAGCTGAAGTTGAGTCTCTCCTGAGAATACAGCCCAAAGCAGCTACAATGTGCACAAGTTAAATGGGTTAAAGACCTAACACCCTCTAAGCTCAGCTGCCCAGGGCGCCATGCAGAGCATGAAGCACCAGTCCTTCAGCACAGTTCCACACTGTGTGTCCCTGCATCTGATTACTCCTGGTGCTGTGCTCTTCTTCCTCACCTGTGCTGGACCAGACCTTGCTTTCTTCAGACCACGTTGTCAGTCTGTTAACATAATTTGGACTCCAAAGCTCATCTCTGAAATGCTTGTGCTGCCTTCTCTGGCTTGCTGTCCTTGCAGTGAGGACTCTCTCTACTCTGTCTCCTAACCGCCTGCTATTAGTAATGAAAGCCACCAAGCAGAACAAGACTCATCTTAACTCTCATCTGTGCTTTATGTATTCCTCCATTTGACAGGGAACAGCTCATCCTTTCCCTGAGAAGAGTTTTGTCTCCATTATGTTCATAGCATCGTTTTAAGACAATATATTTTACGCCCTCAAGAATGTCAAACACCTGACTGAAGTCAAAGCCAGGTCAAATGGCTGCTTCTCTTATGAGCTGTCTTAGTACTAGAACAGGCTCCCCAGGGAGGTGGCTGAGTCTCCGTCCATGCCAATGTTTCAAAGAGGCAGAGATGTGGTACTGAGGGACACAGTTTAGCACCAGGCTTGGTAGAGTGAGATAGTGGTTGGACTCAGTGATCTTAAGGGTCTTTTCCAACCACAAGTTCTAATCATAGAAACATTAAGAGGAAACCAAATCAATTTAGCATGATTTTGAGAGAGTGTGAATAAAGCTGTGCTGTGAAGCCACTTATGGTTGTAGCCTCTGTTCTCTTCTAGAAATAAATGTTAAAAAAAAAAAATTCTGAAGAACATTCACATTGCTGCTCCCAAAATTTGTTGAGCATAGTTTCTCTTGTAATTCAGACACAGACAAGTGATTTATTTTTCACAATCCAGCTAATATCTGCCTTGCACAATTGCTAAGTAAGGCTTTGATATTCCACGTTCAGTGTTTGCAGTAACATCATGAAATAACTACTGTTGTTTCAGTATCTAGGAGCAAAGTTCCTCAAGTAGAGATGTATCAATGCCACTGAAATTACTCTTAAGAGAAGACTGGTAATCTGCCTACTAAATTACTCTGCCTTCCTTCAGGATGTGCCTTTGCATTCAGACTTTGTCATGTTCGAGGAGCATCATGCAGATGTGTTTGTGGAAATGCAGTCTTTCCATTTTCAGCTCTCTAGACCTAGGCAAACTGTTTTCTGCTTTGGCCTTAGACTTTTCTTTTCCTCCCCTGCTTCTGCTCTCTCTCACACAGACTGCAGCGGCAAAGCTGTCAGCAGTTCATAAGGGGCCCAAAACCTTTCAGATGTTGTATACAAGTTTCAGAGCTGTTTTCAGCTTTACTTCCTTTCTTGTTTCCTTGCAGATATCCCTTTGATGCCACGGAGTAGATTTGGACATCAGATATACAATCAGCATGTGGGACAATTTCCCTACAAACTGGCCACGTTCACAGTCTGTTGGATCTCTACAGATCAAAATGGAATGCATCCAAAGTCTGTATTGTTTTTTCTATGCCCTAGACTGCTACAGCAAAGTAGTCTTGGTGCCAAACTTCCTTAAAGTTGACAAGACACCAGACTTCAGACATCTGGGCACCAGACTAGATCCAACTCCAGTAGCAGGAGATGAAGACAGCAAATCCTTTTAATTTATCATAGGAGAGATTAAAAGTTGCTGATCAAAGTGTAAGGATCATTGTCATTGTCTGGACTACTATAAATATTGCAGTTAAGCTGCCACTCACTGGCACCTGAACGTAAGTCCTTCATTATTTTTTACCACTTCTCTAGGCAATACATGATCAACAGAACTTGTACCAAACTGAAGGGGTCTTTGGCTTCATTTTTTGTTTCATTTTTCTTTGGTAATAATACTAATTCAGAGAAATGAGAGTTGCCAGTTTATGTTTCTTCCACTCAATGCACAGGAACTTCCTTTTTGCTCCAGTGCACTTTTTGGTCTATGCTCTTGCTTGGCAAGTGGGAGAGACTGCTTGGCTCTCTTGGAGAAAGCACTGCTGCCTAGGCTGGGGCACACCCTACAGGAAGCCCTCACTGCCCTCCTGGCTGGAGGCAATGGTGGCAGAGAGACGTGTTACAGGGAAGAAAGGAGGGGAAGTTCTTTAATCATCCAAGCAAGAAGCAGCAAGGGAATGGGGTATCACATCCGTCACTCTTTTTCCTTAGTGATGAGAAAATATGTATGGCAAACACAAAGTATAAAGCAGAGACCAGAACAGCAAGATGTTGCACAGATAGATGCAGTTCCTGTAGGAGACAGGAGGTTTGACCCTGCAGTTCCTTCTGGGACTCCAACAGGACCACACAGTCAGGAAAATCAGGCTGCTCAGGAATTTTTCTTTATATCAGGGATAAAATGGATAAGAAAATATATCCGAGATTTGAGTATGAATGCTTGACCTTTCCACAATCTCATCAGATCTTAAAGATTTTGAGCATCAAGAAGAAAAGCAGATAGATATATAGAACAGTAAGAATCACAACTAGAATGAAGCCTCCAAGGAGAAACTAGACCAGCATCCACTTGGTCCATCTCTCCAGAGAGAGAGAGATGAACCAGCGCCTCTATGAGGAGTGGATTTGAGAGGGGAAACATTTAGCCTCCTAATTTTGAAACTATCTCATCTTGGTTTGTTTGAAACATTTCACTATGAGAAATTCCTCAGTTTCTGGGTTGAGAGATTGGCAACGCTTGCTTCAGCTTTCTTTTTTAATAACACAGGAGTGTGGTATGAGAACTGAGTGAAAAATCTTCTATAATTAAGATGGAGACCTTCCTGGAACTAGTCAGGTTTCAAAAACATACATGTTCAAACACAATCACTGTATTTCAGGAAAGTTTTAAAAACTTTTATCAGAAGGAAAGAGTAAAAGCACTTTAATTTCAGGCATCATTCGAGCATCATCCATCTTCCTCCCTACCATAAAGACAAACATTCTCAAATTACAAGTCTTGAAAGATTTCTCCAAGTCTTCATTTTCCTTGGAGCTCAGCACTGTGTTTAATCAAGACTTCCTCCTGGACCTCTACAGCTTGTTCTGCAGTCTCTGTACTCAGCATTATATCTAGCTTTTCCACTTTTTCATTCTCAGCAGTAGAAAGTAAGAATTCTTTTCCAATTTGTGATTGCATCAAATATGCAATTTCATTTTTTTTTTTTCATGTCAACAGAGCTAAAACTGTAGCCAAATTTCAGGTACAGAGACTCTTTATAGGAGAAATCTTCTTCCAGTCCCTTTGCTGTAAGGGTTTGTAGACAAGGTTTTTAAAAGAGATTAAAAAAAATTAACTCCTGAACAAGCTCCAGGCTGAACCTTAATGACAGCTGTCTACAAAACAGTAGTCAAAAACCTCAGGCTTCCAAACAAATCTCAAACCTTGCATGAATCCTACATGCATTTGTTTAAGGGTAAATAAATGCAATTGGTACAAACCCCAGAAAAGGCAGCAAGACACAGATGCTTGAATTGCCTGGTAGAACTAGCTGAGACACTAGGAAACTCATCCTGAGTTCATAAATCAGAAGAGTTTCTACTTAAAAGAGTCAGGTTAATCATGACAAATACAGCAGATTAAAAATAAATCATAAGCAAAGCTGAATACAAAATATGAACAGTGAGAGTGTTTGAAGTGAGCTATGGTGGGGACAACAGGTGGATTCCCACATCACAGCCCCCACACCTGCCCTGAGCAGGTTGTCCTTTTGCAGAGCTGCATGGAAAAGCGATGTGCGTGAAAGAGTGGAACACCCTCCTGTCTGTTACCTGTTGCCCCATCCTGTCTGAGCTGCAGCCACAGTTTTCAGAGGTAGACAGGCTCTCATTAACTCTTTCCAGGATGCTGTTGTGCTTCTGAATACACCTATTACAAGTAGAGAAAATTGCATTTGTTTCCTGCCCTGACTGTTAAATACCATTAGCAAATTTGGTAATGTCTGGAGGATGTTGAAACAATAACCAACTGGAAATGTGATAGAGAGCAACTCCCTCCTGTGCCTTCCCTCTTCAGGAATCATCAGCTACTGGCAGTATTTGCTTCCATTTGCCAACATGGAAAAGACTCTGTAGAGACTTTTGAACAGGTTTTAGTTTGGGTTGGGGTCTTTTTGGTGCAAAACCAATGAGACCACAGGTGGCATTTATGGAAATTACAGTTTGGGGTGAATTTAGAGGAAAACCAATGTGCAGTCCCTACCAACAACAGCTGTGCATACTCAGGCTGATAAATTAGCACACTGGAGAGACCATTTCCTAGAAGGAGAATGAAGTATAGCATCATCCTCCTGTTCAAAGAGCAAGAAAAGTGGAAAAGAGTTCAGCTCTCTTGTCTGGATGCACCCATGCACCGTTTCTTGCTGTCACACAAAACAGTAGGTGTTACTCAAATAGGAAGGGACACACCAAAATAATTGGCAGATAACGAGGAGAAAGGAAGAATAGAGCAGACAAAGATGTTTAGAAGAACAAGGTATGTTTTCTATCCTAAATGGTGCTTGTATCAAAATACAGAAAAGGATCTGAAGGAGAGACGGGTGACAGGAGAGTTCAAGGAAAGTGATGATAGCTGTCATTGTGATGCTGGGCTGAGCAGGTTTGTGGGACAGAGTTTCTGAGGAGACAGTGAAGAAAGAGCTAAGGATCAAGGAAAGACTGGAGCAGAGGGAAGCAATGGCTGAGGTCACTTGGGAGAGCAGACAGCAGGGAGAGGATTCTAGGAGAGACAAAAAAAGTGATAGACATTAATGGATTGGAGGTCTCGAGAGGGCAGGGTGAGGCAAAGGGCAGAGGGTAAATATGCTTTGTTGAAAGAAATGGAGAAGGGAGAGAGAAAGTGCTGCTCAAATGGATCAGGAGGACCAGTGTTTTGGGAAAACAGGAGCAAGGCTCTTTCAGCAAGTGGGAGTACTGCTCTGGGCTTGTAAGTCAAGTGAGAGGTTGAGGGGAAGGGGGCCAGGGGCTAAGAGGTCTGGTGGGATGTCAGCGAAGCAAAAGTCAAGTCAGCTTCAGATGAATAAAAGCAGATATCACTGCACTTGCAGTGGGAGAGCAGCCGAGAGTCTGGGAAGATGCCTTGCTAGTACCTCCGCCATGAAAAAGGCTGGCCAGGGCTGTTGGGCACACACTGTAGGAAAGCTACATAACAAAATCTGGCAGTTTTTTTAGATCCCAGCCCCTCTCCACCCACATCCTACCAAAATGAATAGCTCCATTCATTTGGGCTGGGGTATTGATTTCATAGTCTTCTCTAACATGGAAATTCATTGAGGCCTCTTTGCCTTCCCTAAGCCATTTCCTGAGTGTTCCTCCAAAATCAGAGCATGCCTTTTCCTGACCCCAGGAAGAGGGAAAGCCCAGCCCAGAGTGCTGCTCCCTCTGCTCTCATGCATTTGTAATTGGTTTGGGATCTCCAGGCTAAGCCTGTATTTTTAGGGTACATTCACATTTAAAACTAGAAAAAACTGCAGCACTTTGACATCATTTTTTGAGCTAGCACTGCATGTCTGTGTGGAAATGGATACAACTGCCTTGAGATTATGAACATGACACTGTAAGCAAAATGGGAACAGTCTGACAGCTACTGTACCTGGATCTCTACCTGTCAGGTTTATTGCTTGCTTGCTCTCCCAGCAATTCATTTTCCTCAACCTATTGATTTCTCCCCACCCCCCACCCCTTTTTTTTTCTTTTCTTCATAGTATAAGTGATTTTTGAGCACAGACTGGTTTTGATCTCATCCAGGGCATATCTAGTACAATGCAGCCTGCTCAGTACGAAGGAGGACAAAACCAACATAACATCTCATTCTGCTGAGATGTTTAACTACTCTTTATAGTTTACATGCAAATGTTTGAATGTGTAATGCTTTTAACTTAAGACACCACAGGATTAAAACACACTAAAACAGATACTTCATACTTGTGATGGTTTGGGAGTTACATACACACACACTTTGCAAAAAGCACCCAGAGTAGACTCAGCTGGCTGGGAGTTAAGAGATGAAGCTCTATTTACAGCTCAGCACAATATACNAGAGAGGAGAAAACAAGAAGCTAGAAAGCCTGAGACTCTGTGTCTTATCTATGTTTATGTTCTCAGTCTTAAACATCTCAGCAAGCCTAAGAGTGTATACATCACCACTGTTTTCTTTTTTACAGCCTATAAGATAATTTTCTCCATTAAAATATATTCCAATTAGCCTCAAACCAGCACAATACTACAGCCAGCTGTTGCCAGCTGTGCTCTTTGAACAGACCTAACAAAACCAAACGCATGAAAATAGAAGAGGGTTATTAGTATCAACTCAGAGGAGGGAAAAATCTTTAGTTCTGTCATCCTTTTGCCTTGTTTTAGTTGTCAGAGGAAAGGCATATAGTTTTCCAGTGGTTCTACTAACCCCCTACATCTCTCACAATCTACATCTTCCTCCAACAGCTTGATGGTTCACTGGATGTTATTTCCATGGGGTGTTTTGAGTGTGAGTGTTTGGCAGTTCAATTCAGTGACAGCATCAGCTCTGAAAGCAAAGGGTCAAGTGACCCTGGCAAAGCAATCAGCCCAGTGAGTTAACGTTTGTGCAAAGCTTCTGAAGAAATCACATGTTATAAAAGTGCCATGAACACTACCAGCAGACTTCCTTCCTCCTGTGGTACACATAATACATGACTCATTTTGACCTTTTGAATGAAACAGGTGTGACTCCCTTCTGCAAGTAGCAGGTAGCAGCTCTGTCCTCCAAAACCAACTGTGCTGGTTTG
>VWYK01089891.1:225-36005 GCA_013399775.1 Semnornis frantzii
ATGGAGCACAGTAACATTGCTTAGCTCAAAGAAGACAGATCCCTAAAGGAAGTGTGAGCAGAGTAGTATCCTCTGCTTTGCCATAAGCCCTTGATTAAGAATGTAAGAAGAAACCGTTTGCTTTTCTATCCAAAACTTGATCTACTGCAAAAACAGTCAAAAGAGAAGCAATAAAACTTATACCTAGGTTTCTCAGTAGACAGACAGACATTTCCTCAGCATTTATGGTGGCATCTTTGTCCCTGTAACAGGAAAAAAAAAAACAAAAACCAAAAATAGAAAAAGCATATTTTTCAGTCAATAACTACTTCAAAACCAGAGTTCACATCACTGAGGTACCAGGATGATGAATATCACCTGTTTTACAGTATATGATTTAACCCTACAAACAGAAAAGATGGATGAGCACTTTACAGTTTTTAGCTCATGCATCTTAACTCTTAAGATCACAGAATCATAAAATGTTAGGGGTTGGAATGGGTCTCATTTAATCCAGCCCCTACTACACATGTAGTACCCAAAGCAGCACAGATATAATTTGGAGTTATTTTTCCACACAAAATGCTGCAATAAAGAATATCACGAGTTTCATTTATCATTTTATAAGGTTACAAATATGTTTTTCACCTCAGCAGGCAGAGTGGCTGCTGCTACCCTTCACTGAATTGAAAAAGCATCAAAGGCATAGATAAGGTTGGTCTGTGTCAGCCCTGCAAACACACCTGCACAGCTTTGACTGATGAAACCAGGTCCTTGACCACTCACTAAGCACATACACTCTCAAAAATCCACATGTGCTCCTGGCCCAAAGATAATGAAAGGTAAAAGGTGGCTAGCATGAATGTCTTTCTCTGGTGCTTACATTAAAGCATTTCACACCACATTTAAAACTTACACAGATATTAATTGTCCCTGCTCTCCAGATAAACTGCAATGAGTAAGGTTGTAATGATTCTATTACTTTTGAGTGATGGTTTATCCATACAACGTTCATCCTGTTTCATTTGCTGCCTTACCTTTTCTTAAAGCCCATTAAAGTATTTGTTTTTAATTCCTTCGGATTTATACCCCCTCAGCCAATCCGTATGAGCCTCACACATTAGCCCTTCTGTTTTTTGCACCAAAATAAAGGTTTCACTATATCCATTTTGCAGATAAACGTCCACAGTCTTTGTAAGCGTTCACACCTGTACGATGAAAAGCATTACACTAAAGAGCTGCAAAGCACCAAAGGCATGTGAAGCAGGTGCAGCTGCTGCAAATAAAAGAAAGACCAACTGGGGGAGCTCTAAACCTACAAATAAAAGCCTGGTTCTCTTCTCGAACAAGACAGCAACTTGGGGCAAACTATGCCAGCTTCCGGGAGAGCTCTCAAAATATCACAGCCCTTCCCAACAATAAATTCAGTTATGCTTCTGCGGTCTGAGGTTGGAGATTGATTTTTTTTTTAACCGAAAGAAAAAGTTCAATTATGCATCCAGCAAGTACTCAGAAGTGTTAGTTTGCAGAGAACTAATTTTATCTTTGAAGTATATAGGAGTCCTAGGTAGTACTCCAAAAATGGTACCTCTATTTCTTCTCTATATTTACATTCTTACAGGACAGGATGGCACTCTAGTTTGTAGTAAACTAACAGGCATTAAAAGGGCAATTTATAGGTTTCATGTTTTCTCTCTTTTACTCTGATGGCATTTTTTATCTTCAGAAATCCTAGAAGCCTAACACTGAGTGAAAATTGCCTGTAGAACAGCATCCAAAAACATTACAGCAATCATAAGTTTTCCAGAAGTTCCTGTGAGTTCACCCTTAGTTTATTGTTTCAGTAAAAGTCACAGTTTTAAAAAAAAAGGATGCACTGCTGTCATGGGTTAGTGGAAACTGCTCCTGATATTCAATACCATGCTGCTGTCATGCCAGCTTCCAAATGAAAGAACTGGTTGGAGCAAAGTACCACTGGGCTTGAAATTCAGACTGCAACACGAGAGGCCCCCTGAACTTCTGCCTTTGTGTGAGTACTAACCCCACTAAAGCTAGAGAGAAAAACAGCATCTTCTGAGAAGTAAGAGTTTGCAGTGCAAATCAGACACCTCACAGTATGTCACTGGGTTATAACAAGTCCCGTACCTCAACTTTACTTCGACTTCCTCTGCCTGGATGACTGCACCAGTCACAGGTTGCACAGTGACAGCATCACCTGGCTTTACTTTCAGGTTCTTCTGGGTAGTTTCATTCAGCCCAACTTTCCCACCCGGAAAGCCTGTGGTGGGCCAAGCAGTACAGACCTAGGAAGAGTTTCAAAATGAACAATTGTCAGTCAAGGTTTTTCTCCCCTATTTTCAGTCTTCAAAGTTACCAATACATTGTGATGAAAAACGTGAGGTGAGGAAAAAGGACTGGGTTAAAACTTGGTACTACAGAATAAGATGAAAGTGGCACCAACTTCTGAGGATATGACTCAAGACACTTTTCAGGAAGGAAGAAGTTACATTTTGCCTACAGAGGAGATAAATTCCAGCAGGACTCCACATTCTACAGATGACACAAAAGCATGCAGCATGCTGACCAGGAAATGCTAGAATTCAGCTGAACAGAATGAAGGGTTGTACTCTTTCCTTGCAAATAAAATAGAGCTGGGTGCAGTAAGACGTAACACATATATCTGCACACGTGATTTATCAATTTCTTGAAATAAAGCAGCAACATGAATTTCTTTCCAATACCGAAAATACAGATGGAACTACAGTGTAGAACACACAGAAAAGCACATTCACTTTCTTTCTAAGGCCATGCTCCATTTGGGTCCCTATGGAATACAAGAAGACACTGAAGGCACAGGAAAAATCACTTGCAGGAACAAGAAAGGGTCTCACCTCCTGTCGCCCATCGGCAGATGTAAGCAAGGCGGGGCGACCTATACATAGGTTTGCTGCCTTCATGCTGTTCAGTGACAGCTGGGCAAGGGTTCTTCGCAGCATTTTGGGAACTTTGTCATCTCCTATTATTTTCACGAGGAGAAAAAAAAAAAAACAAGACAAAACCGAACTTTACTTTTCCCTATCTATCAGACAAGGTCGGCATTTCCCGCGATCTTCGCTCAGCCCAGTTAAGGTCCGGAACAGGCCCCGTCTTCCCGAGGGGACGCGGCGCCAGCACTGCGGGAAGCGGCAGCGCGGATTTGCAGGGACTCATTTTCAAACGAGCCGCGCTCAGTCCGCCGAGCCAGGACAGGCGTCCGCCCCGTCCCCACCGCCCGCACCCCCGTACCTGTCTCCACGGCGTCGATAACGCCCAGCGCNTTCTCCTTCTGGAGGCAGACATGCCGCCTCGCCGGCCGCTGCCGAGCACTTCCGGGAGCAGGGGCCGGCACCGCCGCCGCTTCCCGCCCCCTGCCGGGTGTGCCGTGTGCAGCGCCATGGTGAGGCTGTGCTGGGCGCTGCAGCGAGCGCGGGGCTGGCGGGTCTTGAGCGGGCTGCGGGCGCGGACCGACAAGTTCGGGGGAGTGAGCGTGGACCTGGCCGAGCTGCGCCGTCCCCTGCGCCTGGAGCGGGCCGCCTTCGGGCGATGGCTGCGGGGCAAGTGCTGGGAGGGGCCCCCGGGGCAGCGCGGGCGGACGGGATGAGGGGTGGCAGGTGTCGCTGGAAGGGCGAGCTCCTTCAGCCGCCTTTGCTGCCGCGCTGGGCGGGCGGTGGTCGTCGTCCTGCAGATACCCACGCCGCGTGGAGAATGGTGTTGGCACAGGCGGCAGAACGGAACAGAGATCCGTTTCCTTGTGCCTTGTGGCAGATCCTAACATAAAAGCCATCATTCTGCTTGCAAACGCCAAACGGTACCAGGTAAAAGGCCAGGGTGCTGGCAGCGCCTGTTGCCGCCGACACATTTCTTCACAGCGGCGTTTGTTTGACTTTGTGCTAAATGAGGTAAAAATACGGACTTGGACACGTTACTTCCACCTGTTGCACTTAAGAACGTTTAAAACCAGGAGGAGAAAGGGCAGGGGGGTGGCAGGGTCCCTCAGCCTCCTCACCCTGCGGTCTTTTGCAGGCGCTGTGGCCCAGTGGCGAGAAGAAGGCCGCGCCGCTGTCTGGCTCCACGTCCCCATCCACCAGAGCAGTTGTGTGGCAGTGGCCGCTTCGCAAGGCTTTGCTTTCCACCACGCCGAGCAGCGCTCATCCACCTTGACACTGTGGTTGGGAGAAGGGCCCAGCAGGCTGCCAGGATATGCCACCCACCAGCTGGGAGTTGCAGGTTAGTTACAAAAGCAGTTGAAAGGCCTTGAAAACCCTCTTGAACGGTCCTTTAGGACCGTGTTTTGTGGGAAGTGCACCGTTCCTCTGTACAACCAGTGCATGGAACCCAGGCTCCTAGTGTTTGTTTACATTGATGACTGTGCCTGTACAACTGTGTGAGCTGCTGAAAACAGGTCTGGAGAGAGAGGTTTCACAACATTATTCCAGTTTGAGAAAAACTGTAAGCGGCTTGAGAAGAAGAATCACAGAAACACAGAAACATCCACACTGGAAAAGCCCCTCAGGATCACCAAGTCCAACCTAGAACCCTACTCTGCAAGATTCACCTTAAAACAGCCCTGAGCACCACATCCAAACCACCCTTAAACACATCCAGGGTCAGCAACTCCACCACTTTCCTGGGCAGCTCATTCCAGTCCCTGACCATTCTCTTCATGAAAAACTTTTTCCTAATACCTTATCTAAACCTACCCAGTCTCAGCTTGAGGCTATTCCCCCTTGTTCTGTCTCCAGTTACCTATGAGAAGAGGCCAGCACCAGCCTCTCCACAAGGTCCTTTCAGTGTCAACAGCAATGAGGTGTCCCCTCAGCCTCCTCTTTTTCAAAATAACCATCCCCAGCTCCCTCAGTTGCTCCTCATCAGATTTGTTCTCTAAGCCCTTCACCAGCTTTGTTGCCCTCCTCTGGATCTGCTCCAGCACCTCCACATGTCTTGTATTGCGGTACCCAAAACTGAACACAGTACTTGAAGTGCGGCCTCACCAGAGCCAAGTCCAAGGGGACAGTCACCTCCCTACTCCTGCTGGCCACAGCATTTTTAATCCAAGCCAGGATGCCATTGATCTTGGCTGCCTCGGCACACTACTGGCTCATATTCAGCTGCCTATTACAACCCGCAGATCCCTTTGTGCCAGGCAGCTCTCCAGCCACACTGCCTCAAGCCTGAAGCATTGCTTGGGGTTTTGACCCAAGTGCAGGAGCTGGCATTTGGCCTTGTTGAAACTCATCCCATTAATGTTGGCCCATTGATCTAGCCTATCTCAAGTACCTCTGAAGAGCCTCTCTACCTTCATTCAAATCAACACTGCCACCTAACATGGTGGCATCTGCAAACTCACTGCTGACACTATCTATACCTGAATCAAGGTTGTCAATAAAGATGTTAACAAGAAGTGGTCCACCACTAGTGATCAGAAGATGTGATCCTGAATCTTTAAGGTGCACCTTATAAAATACTGGTTGTAAATACCATTTTGAGAAGTGCATCTCAGCTTTTACCAACCCAAAGAGAATTTAGACTATAAGGTTTGCGAAGTTTTTTTAGAAGTGAGAAAGTAACTACACACTTCTTAGGAAAAAAATACAACTTCACTGCTTCCTGCCATTACTGTGGATGCTTTATATATGCATCTGCATAAAACATGTTTAAGTTAAATGTCTGTAAATGGGGCAAACTTGACCCAGCAGGGATTGTTCAGGAACTAGCACAACTGTTGCCTAAATTACAACTTTTTTAGCTGCTCCAAGCTGTACCCAGAATTCCACAACTCAAATTTAAGTATGCTTTGCAAATAAACATCTGGACACCATAATGTTAGCCATCTAGACCTCCCACATCCACAGTTCTAAACGAGTTGCTCTCAAAACTGAGGAAATTCCCAAGGAGCTGATGATGAGCCAAAAATACAGTCAAGTTGAAGTCACCTTCACCCTTTGACCAAATCTGAATGCTTTTACTTTCAGTTTGCCACTGATGTGCAGTTTTCTGTCCCATCACTCAATAATCTGCAATCTGGAGATTGGTTTGAGCCCCTCATGGGTAAAGGGTATGTAACACTCAGCAGTTACAGCAGAGAGACAGCAAATTTCTTTTGCTGCCAAGTTTGACTTGTTTGTCCTTGTCTTGCAAGGTCTGCGTGGGACACTAATTCTTCACGAAGTGGTGTTAGGAGCCATAAATAGTGATCTTAAATATCTAGTTAGGAGGGATTCTTATTTTATGTAGCAGCAGGTCAGGTGCAATTATGTTTTGGAAAAGCAAAGCCTTCGGTTACAAAACGGTTCTGTTGAGGCTGTCGGTGGGAGTTTTCAGTTCCAAAGCCAGCAGAGGGCAGGGGAGAAGCCGAATACAGGCTTGGATTTTTTCAATGGACATGTTAGAGCATGTTTCCCTGAGGTATGAAGACCTCACCATTAAAATATGCGGTATTAAACTCGAGGAAGAAAATGCATTCTCCCAGCAGAAGCACTGTGTTACTCCTCACAGTTATAACTTGCATTTTTGAGGGAGCATGACTAACTGAAAGGGGATTTTTCTTGTTTTCCATAGCTGGAAATGCTGTTTAAAAGGCAATCATGTAATAGATGTTTGGGTGACCCCCGTTGGTTATCAGGAAAAACTTAATATAAGAAAAATCTTAGCTCTGAAAAACTCCTAAATAAAAGATTTGCAGATATGAAAAATGCACTTTCAGTGCACAGTTGTACTTCAAGAGAAACACTTTGCAAGTTGGAAATAAAATCTGAGGAAACAAAAAGTTTCACAAATGCAGGTGCATGGATTTCATTCCCTATTGCACAGACACAAAAAATATATAACATGTATTCTTTGCTGCTCTTTTTCAAACCCGTACCTTTTTATTTTTTATTGGGAGATTCTTTGAAAGAGGAAAAGCTTAAGGAAGTCATTTGGAAGTAAGCAGGTTTGTGTGTGAAATAACGATGGCAGTGTTATTTTTTCATCTGTTTCACTCACACTTGGTGGCTCTGAAATACATCCCAGATGTATTACAGGCTTACATTTTTTCTCTTCCCTTTCTACTTCATGAAGGAGAGACTAGGTACTGGAAGGGCTTCACTCTATTTTTAATTCCTTTTATTGAAATAACTGGCTTGCATGTGCCAAACCCTAGGCTTTTTTATTTCCCAAGCAAAAACCTGTATTTTAGAAAGTTTCTGCAGTAAAAAAACAAAAAAAAGGCAAATTTCCTGCTGAAGGTCTTCAACTTGGAGCATCTCAATCAGTTAAACACAGGACTTAGTCCCTTGGGCATCCTGAAAACAAAAAAAGCAGAGCAGTCGAGAGTGGTTTACTGGCCTGAGGGAAGCCAGCACAGGGAGCATATACAGGTAGCCAGCATTGCCAAGTAGACCAGCAGCTGGGTTTTGGCCTGTCTGGGGTTTCCCACACAGGGAACTCCACACAGCCAGGGCCAGTGCCTCAGCACCACCCAGCCAAGTGATGACAAAGGTGTGAATAAGCAAGGCCAGGTCATATTTTGCCAGACTCAATCAGTCGCCAAGCAGAGAGTAGCAGATGTTACTCACTGGGCTTGGCCATTATTGTTTAGAAGTAGTGGAATAGGTGATGTGGCTTCCAGCTAACTTGCTGCATCCGTTTGTAGGCGGCAGGACTTTCCAAAGATGTGAAAGGTAGAGCAAAGCTCCTGGTGTGTGGAGTGATTAAGATGTTTTGGAAAAAGGACTGCCAAAATTCTCTGCCTCCCAGGAAGAAGTGGTCTGACATCCTGAAAGAGCCATGTTGGTAAACATGCCACATAGCAATGGCATAGGAAGGCAAGTGGAGGAAGGAAAGTCAAAGTAATTTTCTTTTCCCTCCTGTGTACTATAAGCCTTAACCACACGGCTGTTGTTTTTATTGCTGCCTACCTTAATTTAGTTATTGAAATGAATTATTAGAGCTGAGTAGAGAGAAGGGTCTCCATACACACACACACATGCAGCCTTGGCTGGTCCTCTTGCTTAAAGAAATGGGTAAAATGAGCAGCCGCATGAATGTCTTAACTGCATACAAAGGTGGATTTCAATGGGTTATGATGGTAGAATCATAGAATCATTGATGTTGGAAAAGACCTCTAAAATCATCAAGTCCAACCAGACCTGGGGGAAAAAAAAGCCAGTTCCTAAGTTGTATAAACAATGCCTATTCCTGTCTAGTGATGTTTATGATGCAAGCACTCCTGTGTGTTTCTTCCATGGGTGACAAGTGCTTTTTCAGCCCTCAGCATCTTTTCACACATCCACATCAGTCACAAATAAAACAGGTAGAGTGGGGGTGTTTTTCCTCTCCATTACTCATGGAGTTACCTAAGGGGTTTGTGGGTTTTGTAGTTAAATAATTTTCTTACCTGTTTGCCAGAAGAGACCATTCAAAACAATGCAGTGTTGTAATAGTTATTACTTGGTTAGGTTGCAAGTAAACCTTTCCAGATTTCAAGCTCCAGACTCCACATTATAGTAAAAGGGAGTTTTTAAAACCACATTTCTGAGCCTGCAGGCGAGCTCTAATCTCACCAGGGATGGCCCACAGCAAGCTTCAGCAGAGGAGTTCCCAAGTTACACCTGGGAACATGAGACCAGACAGCAAATCCCATTAATCTTGATTCTTTCATCTTGCTGTGGAGTTAGGTATCACCTAGCATGTGGACATCACAGAGATTTTCACTGTGAAAAATCACATCACAGGCATCAATTTCTGGGCAGCGGGGGAGAGATAAATGTTTTTTGTTTGATGGAAACTGCAGTTTCCTGCCTTCACCAGCCCTCCTTCATCTCAGCAAACCATTTGGCAGCAGAATGGCTTTTCTAGAAAATGATCCAAACAATCAAAGTTGCTCCTGCTTTGCTTTTGTTCCCTCTTTTAATCCGTATGGTACTTGAACCTGGACACTACTAAATATTTACAGAAGAAATTAAATCATAAGGTCACAAGCCATGGGGAGGCAGATACGTGACTACCCTCTTAAAGCACGTCCTTTTGCATATCTTGAAGGAAGATGGGTATTTCATCTTCTAAATACTCCTCCTACACAAGTCTGCTGTACGTTATTAAAAACCAGAGGATGTTTTGAGCTGGACACTCATTCCTTAATAATTCCCTTCAGTGGAAACACTTCCCCATCACATTTTAAATGCATAGATCATCACAAATCCATCCGTGTGCTCTTCCTCCTGCTGTCAAATGACGTAAGCATTTTTTTATTGTTAACTACCAATTTGAAACCCTTGCATGACTGATGTGGAGAAAAGCCTGGTAATATGTACCTCAGTGCTCATTCCACTCCACCACAACACACTTCAGAATCCCAGAAAAATACTTGGTTCAGAGAGAAGACATTTCTGAAGTCCGACCAATGAGTATGACATGATGATTAAACACGAAAGCGCTCGGGTATTAAAAAGTAGGAAGACTTGTAATCTGTGGGAGAAAGTCGTGGGCTGAGCCTCAGGACTGAAGGAAAAGTCATACATCCTGATTTATTTTTTTTTAATCAAGTGGAAGTGTCACTTTTCCACTTGGCAGGATTGCTTTGGGGTTAACCAGTCAACTGGGATTACTGTGCAGTTCCTATGGTGAGTGTAGCTGAGCAGTACAGTACAAGTTCACAGCCAACCAGTTAAACACGATCGGTGCAGTCAGCCCATTGAGTACTAAGCCTTGTGTGTTACTGACCAGAAAACGGAAATCTTCACCGCCGCGGATTTCACTGGAGGAGGTTCTTGCCCATCGTGGCTGCTCAGCCAGACTCAACGGAAAAAATTCTCTTATTCCTGCAAGATTACAGGCACAGTTCAGCTGAAGCAGGCAGCTTTGCTGGACTGTTTGGATGACATCTTGATCCTGCATTCTTTAGTTCTGATAGTATTAACACAGGCAAATTATTCTTTTCATTTCTTGCCTAATCTGGAACTTAAATGTAGGAGTAACTTATCTCAGTACTGCTAACATTGAATTTTTATACAGGATACTTAACCTTATCTTCTGGTCTATATCAGTTTTCCACAAACAAGCCATGTCTGTGATTCATCCATGCACATCTTTTTAACTCTAAACTGATCATTAGGGGTTTGTCCTTCTTTATCAAAACACCTGAAGTCATGGTTCTTAGGACTGAAACGGTTGTCTAACACAAATCTTTTTCAATATTCTCTCCCTACTAGGTGCTGTTCTAGATGAAAGCACTGGAAAGGTGGTGGTTGTACAAGACAAGAACAGGGTGAGTTTGTTACAGGATTATAAAGTACAAAAGTCCATTTAGGTAAGCTGACTTGGTAGTACAAACCAAAGATAATTTTATTTCTATTCCAGTCCAAAATTGTAATAGTTACAAGTTACTTCCTTTTACCTATCACAGATTGCTGTATTGCATTTGAAAGTAAATACAGCAATAGACTTGGAAAATCCACAGCTTGGTTAATTGTACCTGCTGATTGAATCAGGAGAAGTAGTACTCTTTCTGCTCTGCGTTTTCTGTTTTCTCCTGTAAATGACCCAAGAGTCCCTGCTCTTCTGTTTGGATCCATGCAGACTCCTGGAAAACTCCCCATGACCCAAAGCAGCTTTTGGGAGGATTCAGTTTTTGTTTGGTTTCAAAAATTCAGGGCATGTCTGTGGCTTTAAATAAGCAATAATGTGGCTGGCCATGCCCTGGAGACCACCTTAGTACAGCAGGTGGCAAACTGAAGTGCTTGACCTCACTGCTGAGAATGCCAAACCAGAGAGCACTGGTGGGTTGTGTGATGTGGCTTTGGTAACCATGCATCGCTGTCACCTCTTCAGCCTCTCAGGATAACCTGAGCTTTGAATACAGTAAGTGCAGAAGCCACACCACCAGCTTGATAGCAGCTGCCTCTGCTGAGCTATACATGTGCTTAGCTTCCATTTTGCTTTCGATTGCAGATAGTGTGTCTCTAGCACAGCAAGAATCATAAGAATCCTAGCATGTTAGGGGTTGGAAGGGACCTTCAGAGATCATCAAGTCCAGTCTCCCTGCAAAGTACGGCAGGTCACACAAGAATACATCCTGGTGGGTTCTGAAGATCTCTAGAGTAGACTCCACAGGGTTTCTGGGCAGTCTGTTCCAGTGCTCTGTCACCCTCACAGTAAAAAACTTTTTCCTCATCTTGAGATGGAATTTCCTGTGATTGAGTTTACATCAACTGCTCCTTCACCCTATCACTGGGTATCACTGAAAAGAGGCTGGCTTAACCCTCCTGCCGAACAAAGCTTATGTACCTAAGCTGAAATGTACTCAGATGCATCATTTTCACTTTGTATAGTTGAAACTGTGCTAGATGTCACTGGCTGCATTTCTCTATCTTTCTTGAAACTTCTTCTGAGGACCCAAAACATCTGTCCAGTGATAATGGCACCACAGTTAATGAACTCCCATGAAAGAGTGGTGCTCTCATAGGCACCTCAGTCATAGGGCATGTTGAGTGCGTAACACAGGAGTTCAGAGGAACAGAAACACCCTTTTCTTCTTTCCTGTAAACTGTGATTTTTGCTTACCATGAAGTACAACGCCAAGGACTTCTCCATAGCAGGACCTTCAGTCTTACATTAATTATTGGTGAAAGCATAAACAGAGCACACAAGCTATAGGCTTTGGAAGTGGTTTCGCTTCTAGAAAAGTCTCCAGGAGCAGAACAGCACACCATAAACTTCAGAAACACTACCTTCTTTTTGTCTTTTATGCACACAGAAGTTAGATGCCTGTACACTTACCTTTAGTAAATATCTTAAACAGGTCTCAAAGTACAAAAAATTGCAATTGCATGTTCTGCATATTTAAAAGGAAGTAGTAGTTTCCTAAGCCCAGGTTTAACTTCTTCCACACTATGGATTTGCTAAAGTTCACCCACAGCCATTTAAATAGTAGATCTCTCTACCCAGTGTTACAGGGAGACATGAGATGCTCTGTTCAGGTCATAGGTCCAGTTCCATGCTTACCAGTCCTTAGCTCCTCCACCTCTGGCCCCAGAACACATGAGGACTGGTCCGGCACCACACTGCCCTCCAGCTCACTGCATAGTGGGAAAGGTATATTGCAGGTCTCATCTTACCTCCCCACAACAAAGGTGACAGCACAGCCAGTGCAGGAGGAGGAAGGAAAAAAAGCAATTCTTTTCCAGCACCCCTCTAGACAGCCCTTTTGTTGACTGGTTACAAATAAGTGTACAGACAGAAGTGCATCAACAGCCACCCATACCACTCACAGAGCGCATAAAATATCTCAGTGCAAGCATATTGGCTCAGAGAGTTGTTTCCCACTGTCAGTTCCTCTCCCTTCTTCTTCCCCATGCAGCAAACCATTTCCCTGAAATGGTGAGTTTAGTACAAATAATGTTCTGAAGGCTTTAAAAAAAAAATTGCTTTAAACAGCTAGTGGAATTTTAAGAGCTGTTTGGGTTTAATCATGAAAGGACAGTTCCACAGAACACAAAGATTCCAAGAACTGAATGCAAATCTGAAAGCCAACAGACAACTGCATGTACTTTCCATCTGCACTATTTTTCATCTCTTACTTCAAATTCCTATCCAAGACCTTTAAGAGTGCCCAGAAAAAATCCCAGCATTTTCCAGTGTAGTCAGTGGGGTTTCAAATCCCTGGAAAGCACACAGCTTCCTCTCCCCGCTATATGTGCAAGAAAAACACTTTTTTTTTTTTTTTTTCTTTTCCTCAGTGTATCTTTTTACTTCACTAATTTCTAGTTGAGAGATTAACTTCTCTCTGAGGAAAGAAATAAAGAGAATACTACCCAAATATAAAGGCAGTGCCTACAAATCCCCATGTACCTGCAAGAGGTGTAGGGACCAGGACTCCTTTACCAATAACGGCACCAAGACTGCATTTCACATTCTAAGTACTGAACTTTATTGCAATTCATTAAATGCTTCCAGATATAAATCACACACAAGGCTTCAACTTCTGTATTCCATAAAAACAAACATCAAGTTGGACTGAATGGTTACTACAGACACACAAAGTCATCTTAAAGCCAGTGCAGTATAGAACAGTACTACAGTCATCATATCTGTTTGTAAGATTATTTATATATACACTGTTTAAAAGCCAAACTCGTGGCAGTGCAATACATTAGTGATTAAATACAAGATTATATGGTCTATAGCAGCTTTTTTTAATATTCAACTACTCTTACCTAGTTATCTAGCAGCAATGTTGTCTAATGACCGTTAGACAGTTTGTATTTTCAATCAGTAGGTCTTGTGTTCCAATACTTCATACAGACTGTAGCTATCTCTGATCATCAGAAGGGCAACAAGTTCCTACCTAAAGCCTTATTGATTTGAGTCATTACAATACTGCAGCTTCAACTAAAGAAGTCACATGTGAACTGTCACCTTCAGACAGAGTACAGCATAGGCTGCTTACTTAATTGGTACTTTTTTCCCTCCAATACAGACTATAAATGCATGGAAATTTCCAGGAGGTCTGGCTAATCCAGGTGAAGACATTGGTAAGTCCTAGGACAACAGGTCCAGACATCAACAGAGTTACAAAGACATAAACAGTATTGAAACACATTGTGAGCCACATCAAGCCTATTACTAATCACTTCTTTGAGCTAATGGTGACTAGATGAGGGGACATGACCCTATAGCTTTAATGGTAATGAGCTAACATAAGGTTCGGGGCAGGGGAGTTCTGTATGTGGCCAAGTTTTTGTGACTCGTGCTGTGTTTTAAGTCTTTGTCAGATAAGGGTAAAATCAAAACTCCTTGCTTGACAATGCAAATGCCTGCTACATAGCAAAACACATTACTGTGTCCAGAGGAATCCCAGACACTGTGCTTGTAGCCTAGCCAGGCTCCTGTTCACTTCTAGTGACAGAGAGCAGCCCCAGACCAGGGGATACCAGAGGGATGCTTGTATTGAGTGACAAGAGTGACCAGCACTGGCAGGAGCTTTCCCAGCCAAGCGCTGTCACTGACTCTGCCAGCTGCCACTCCTCAGAGAACAGGTGAGATGGTGGCTGAAGCCTGGCTGTAGGCACTGAGAAACACCTGGGAGAAGATGTGTCTCCTGCAGCTTCCCTCCTGCCACTACTCAACTGTACATAAAACTACAAGTTATGATTCTCTGCATCACATATTCATATTACAAGAAGATATAAATTCGTGAAGCTTAAAATAGAAGAGAGCTTAATTTTACTTTTTCTCTTCAGTCCTTACATCAAACCTTATAAAGTCAGAATCATTAAGGGACTAAAATATAAATTGCAGCTACAACGTTTGAATATCTATAGTTACATGAAGTGACAAAAGAGCTGGCTGCCCACTTTGAGTACAAACTGACTCATGCAAGTTACTGAAATAGTTTCATAATGCAGATTAAGCAAATGCACACATTTTTGTTTCAGAATTTTACTGAAACTCAGCCCTAGTGTTCCTTCTAATTTAACTGTCATGTATTTGTATATAGACATACACACACTGAAATAAAAGGGAATCAAAAAAGGCACTTTATCTAAAAGCAGAGCTCCAAGCTTCAGTGAAATCCCTAATTACTTCATTTTTCTTAACCATAGCCTGCCTCAGCATTCCTCATCATCTCAGCTGTTCACCTTTGACCACTTCTGTGTCATACAGCCCCTTGCTGAACAATTAAACCACTTGCCACAGGGAGTTTGCTTTGCAGCCACCATTTGAAGCCAGAGGACCACAGAGGCCTCTGGACAACATCAAATGCAGCCTCTGCTTACTTGCCAGTAATGGTAAATGAGGATCTTAACCCATATGTAGCAGCCTCCTAACTATTTAACACTGTGATAAAGTCACAAACAGAAAGGTTCTGCAGGCACGAGGAGGTTCTGATCCCAAAGACCCCTGCAGCTGCAGGATGGAAGCTGAGCTAACTATGTGCAGCATCAGGGCCATTAACAGATTGTTGTTGGGCCTCTGCTGAATGCAGCACTTCATTTACACGTTGCTAGCCACTGTATGTCTTAAGTTACTGCCAGTATTTGAAGCTACCCATCAAATGTCTGTTTAGGTCCCGCTGGACACACAAAGGTACAAGATCCCCTAGGAAGGCAAATCTCAACAGAGTCTTACAAAATCTCTTGGGCCTCTGGGAGTAAGCTAAGGTGTTGCATGTTTTCCTCCAGAACAGGGCTGTACTGGTATTAGGGCATATCTGACCTGTCACTAGACACTTAAGATACATCTTGAAAAGGACTTAATGCCAACTTCCACCATCTCCAAATTACTGTTAACGATTTTGATACACCCTGTGGCAAAGTGCAGTGAAACCGATTTGCCTGACATAACATACAGAGGTTCAGCTGCACAGGGTCTAGATCTGGAACTGGACAGAGACCAGGAAAGACATGGGCTGAGATGCAAAGAACTGAAAAGAGGGCGCAGCACTTTCTTCAACTGAGAGCGCAGCAGAGCCAGCAGCCATCAGAATGTCCATGTCCAAACCACCTCTGTACCTATCAAAAAAGTTCCTTTCTTCCAGCATTTTGCAGGATACACACAAGCAAGGCACACGGCAATTAGATTTGTTCAGGGACAAAAAAAAAATAGCTTATCCTTGTGTGGAAACAAACAGGCTAACATTCTGAACAGCTGGTGAAGCAGAGTAAGCTTTTGAGTTAGAGATTCTCCACGATCAAGAGGTTTGAGGAGTGTTTAGTTACTCTGATATGTACTGTAAGGTTTGCTCTTTCCACCTAGGAGACACAGCAGTTCGGGAGGTTTTTGAAGAGACTGGCATCAGGTCAGAGTTCAAGTCCATCCTAAGCATCAGACAGCAACACCAGCACCCTGGAGCCTTTGGGAAGTCAGATATGTACGTCATCTGTCGCCTGCAGCCCTTCTCCTTTGCCATCAACTTCTGCCAGCAGGAGTGCCTGAAGTGCGAGTGGATGGACCTGGACAAGCTGGCTAGGACAGAACACACCACTCCCATTACCAGCAGCGTAGCCAGGCTCTTACTGTACGGCTACCGGCAGGGCTTTGATAAAATCGATATAACCATGAGGGAGCTTCCTGCTGTCCACACAGGCCTGTTTTACAAACTGTACCACAGGGAGCTGCCCGAATCCTACAGAAACATCACACCATAGCAACACAGTTCACATTTCATTATATTAATAACTTAGCATTACTACTATAGTGTTACTTAGACCATATTAAAATTATCTATGGACTTCTGCTCATTAGTAGAAAGTAATTATTTATTCTCTTATAAGCTACAGAGAGATATAAATTATTTTTAACGTAAATACTCCTCTAAGCATGCATCAGACTGGTTTTCCTTTACCCTTTGAAGCAAACAAGGTAAATAAAATAGCTCTACACAGACATCTGGCAGAAAACAGAACTCCTGCTGATCCTGAAAATACATTTTCCAAATCATCTTACCTCCACACACACTGTCACAACAAGGTTAAAAAGCAATAGAAAGGCAGTATGAAACATTCATGGTTTAAGCTGTTATCTGCAAAAGCAGTTAAAATCAGCAAGTAGTTGCTTATATTTTTGCTGCCTCAGAGCGGAGCAGGAACCTCGACGTCTTCAGCGTAGTGCGGCGTCTGCGCTGGGAAAGCAGAGCGGCGGAGATCAGCTCTTGGCAGACATGGGAAGGAAGAGGATAGCTTTCTGTCCAGGGCCCGTTTTGGGGCCAGGCTTGTACTGCCCAGTTCTTTTCAGTGCCACGTACCAGTCAGAGTATTTCCGCGATCGGTAAGTGTTATAGTTATTAGACTCCAAACGCTCAAAAAAGAAACATTCTTCTGTTGCACATTTCTGAAAGGCAAAAAGAAAAGGATTTGTTGATGCTGCACCAAAAATCAGTTCTTCAGATTCGTGGGACTAACATGCCAAGAACAGAAGTTAGTAGTAGGTTTAGTTTTCAGAAATCCACATTCAAAGTCCCACATTTGAAGACAAATACAGTTAAAAACACCTACAAGAAGAAGAAGTTTTCACTAGAGTTCATTTATTGCCTTTCACACAAGCCAAGCAGATTCCAGGTTGTTCTCATGATGTAAAAGTCTTTGTCCAGATCTGAAATTCAAACAATTCAACAAAGAACCCTGTCCCTTGGGACTGACTGACTTCCAAGTGTGGCAGTTTTGTAATATCATCCTAGATTATCATTAGCCAAAAAGAAAAACAGGATGTAGGAGAAAAGGGAGTACTGCCCCTGCTTTCCTCGAATCAGTCTGATTAGACCAGTAGGATGGCCTGAAGCTTTGATATTTGCCTATTCTTTCTAGTTTTGAGGTTAAAACGTTCCTAAAGCTAATCCAATTCTGTGTTTATATCACCCTGAAACAGCAGCAAGCCTGCATCTGTTCGAAGCTTTTTAAAATTCAAAACTTTTAAAATCATTTTAGGGAAACATCAGACCTGCCAAAGAGTTCTGTTCCACAAGGAGAGCAGGCAAGACCACCAGTGCTTACAAGTACACCCAAGAAATTAATCTGCTTCTGAGAGCAGTTTCTAACCCAGCTGGAGCTACAAGAAATTCATGTGCCTGCACCCCTACAGGTAAAAGGTGGGCTTCCACACAACAAGACCTTTGCACTCAAGAGGTAAAGAACATTCTTGGCTGAGAAGGCCCCAAAGCTTAAATTGGCTGGAGGTATTTACAGGGAATTACTCTTGTATCTTTTTTGCTGCGCTGCATTTGGTCACCATCAGCTACGGCCACATGGTTCCTCTGCAGGAGGATCTGCCGAGGGCTTCAATGAGCTCTCCATCTGTACATGCAGGTAACTGCCTTTATCCCATGGCACGTTCTCAGCAGCAGAACTGCCCATGGACAGCACTGCTCTCAGCAGACACCATGCCTGCAGAAGCTGTGCTTCAACCAAGGGAAATTATTTTCTCAAATACCGAGATGGCAAAAATTCAACACTGTAGGAGTTTGCTGGAGGGAGAGGACACCATCTTTTCATATAGACCATCTGTCAGGCCATCAGTTCCTTTAGTCAGAGAAATTTTGGGGATGCCAGGGGAGAAAAGCTACCCATTAAAGCATGTAAAATCTTGGAGGGGAGACAGGGAATGTGAGGCAAATCCCTAAACAAGCAGGCTACTCGTCATTACAGTCTTCTCTTAATATATAAAGTATCCAACTAGAACTGAACAATGAGCTTGGAAAAGCTCAACTTCATGCAGTATGCACGAAAACATACAAGAAAAGAGTAACTCCTCTCACGAGCCAAGTTTCTGTAGCTAGAAGCAATTAACTCCAATGCAGTCTGGCATAAAGGGATCTGTCTCCAAACATATGTCTTTGAAAACAACAGGTTTTCCTCCAGTCATTTTCAGATAGAAATCTTTTGTTTCTCAGGAAAAGAACTAGGAGAAAAGCCACACTCAGCTCCTCCTTTCTGTACCTCACTAACATCTGCTCTGGCAGCGGGGGCTGGACTTGATGATCTCTTTAGGTCTCTTCCAATCCCTAACATCCTGTGATGTGCACGTGTCAAATGGCAGCCTCCACACATCAACAATTTTCACATGATTTGTGCTGTAGATCATCTTTCCCAAGATCACTTGTATTTCAATGCCTTTCATTCCAGCCACGTGAAGAGATGCATTAATCATCCCAAGCCACAGAGCCAAGCCTGAAATGAATTGAGGAAGCCTTAAGAGGGCATGGAAAGCATGTAAAGGAGAGAAGCATTTCAGAGCAAAATCACGCTAAGCAGAGTTTGAGCAAGCTCAGTACAACTGTCCACACTGGAAATTCTGGCCAAGAGCCCACTGCAGCAGGCTCACACTTCACCTGCACCTCCTGCCCAAAGCAGTTCTGAGGCAGCAGGTGTGGGGTATGCTCTGGGGAAGTACCAAGCTGAGCACAGCCCCTGAATGATACAGTACCTGGCTTCTCTACACATGCCTCCTGCACAGCACAAACCCCTTCAGGGATGGCTGTGGAGTTGGGAAGGCAGATCAGAGGCCTAACACTGGTGGGAACAGTCTTTACAACATCCACAACTTCCAGGGTCCCCATGGTGATTTTAAGCAGCCACTACAAGGTCCCACAGAACAAAACAGAAGGCAAATTCACGTGACCACTTCTAGCACTAAATTCTCAAGGGGAACACAATCACAGCTCAAAGAAATGCATGGGCTTTGTTTAGCCTTCATGTTTCTCAGGTTTAAAATGTAAAATATATTAAGCTCCTTAAACATCTTTTCAGGCAATTTGTAGGTTATAAAAAATAATCCAAAAAGGGAAAAAAAAAAAAGAATAATTATTGGTTGGGTTTTTGTCTCTTTTTCTCTCTTTTTTTTTTTTTCCCTTTTGTTGCTACATTCATACAGATGTACTATGATTCTATGTTTTGAAAGGCACCATGTGATCTGCTGTGGACACTTGAGTTCTTATTTCTCCAGAAAGCAGTGCTCTCCTGCAGTACCTTGCCAACATGAACATTCTGACATAAAAGTGGAAGTTTAGGTGACAAATGGTAGTTCAGGCTTCATGCAGTCTGTGTTCCTCAACATCTGCCAAGGGTGACATTTCCAAAGCTGGACTGCTGCTCAGCAGTTCTAGGATGTCAGCCACCACACTGTGATCCTCAGTCCTTCGAAAACCCTTGGACACCAGAGGGCTTTTTCATATGCTTGTGTCTAGGCTTCATTCAGAGCAGTGATCTGGCAGACAGAGGTCGCACAGCACATCATGAACTACCCAAACTCCCCAGCCCTTCATGAAAAGCTAACAGAAGGGACAATATGTAGGAGCAAAGTGCCACTCGGTGTTTTGTCTGCTGCCAAGCAAGACCCTGTCCAAAAACGGAGCTGCTAAATAAAACACTGAGTGCAAGAGTTTGTAACAGCAGCAGTGTTGCTCTAACTGCATTTGTACAAGGGTCTGCCATGTGCCACTGCTTAAGTAGCCAAACCATCATGACCACTGAAACCCTCACAGTGATTCACCCTGGGCAGATTAACTGACCCCAAGAGGCAGCAACTTCCTGCAGCCAAGCTCTTCCTCCCTGATCTGCATGGCCAAATGCCACCCACTGGTTTTTCATTACAAACCACATCTGCCTTAGTATCAGATTAGGACAATTAACTGTTTCTGACATTTTCAATTATGACTAGGAATTAAAATTCCTGCCATTTGCTCATTCTCAAAAGCAAAGCCAGAGGGTTAACCTGTACCTACCACAGCAGATGGAGATTGACCTGAGCAAACAGATTAACTACAGGAGGGCCAGGAAATGAAGGCTATTCACACAAATATTCCCGTACCACAATTTTAATCCATAACATCAGAAGATAAGAATTTCAAGCCTTTCAGTCTGCAAAACCAGCCTGGCCAGAGTGAAAGCACACAAGAAACAAAACAGGTTGCATCCTTAAATGACAAATTATTTCTTGAGAAATATAAAAGTTAGCTAAAACTGCAATTCGATACATTTCTGCACAAATATCTGTCAATAAAATAGCATTTTCCAAGGGGAGGTTTTGACTAGCTGCACTAACAACCATCTCTTCCAGTCACTGAACTAGCAAAGATGACCTCTTGCCCTCCTAATGGAGTTTGTTAGCAAACAGCATGAAGCTGCTGAATCAAAAGCCATTATCAGCCAGCTATGGAAGCAAGAAGGCCATCCCTGTACCACCAGGCAAATCACCGGCATAAGCAGTAAGCAAATCCTTTTGCAAAACCCAACTCAGAACGAACCATAAAGGCACATCTCTAACAAAGTAATCACAAGAACATCCTACTGGATGAAAAACAGGACTGAGTAAGAATTTGCAAAAGAAGGTTTTTGACCATGTTGATATGTTTATAAAACAACAGCAGTACACAAATTGATCCTCGACACTGAAGAGTAATAAACAGAAAAACAAAACAGATGTTTAAAAGGACAGAACAACACTTGAGGGACTAGTGGATTAGAGAACTAAAGAGGTGTTTAGAAGTTCCATGATGTTTTAAGAGGAATAACCCAAGGTTGCAGCAGATAGTAACTCAAGTGCACTGCTGACATCACCACAAAGACTTCCAGTGCTTGCTCTTTCAAAGCTCTCACTGAAACACAATCCTGCTCACACTGAAAAAGAAAAGCTGGCAATTAAATACAGTTTCGTGGATGTGTTTATAGGCAGAGAACAGTAGAGACACAACTGGCCACAAACTGCTGGAATTCATAGCGCAGAAATCCTCATGGAAAAACATTGCCTGCGCTGCAGAAAATGATAGCGGAACTGCAGACATATTCACAAGGCTGGGTGAAGAACAAAATCTTAACAGGGAGCTTTCACCTAGGAGCAGCAAAAATGAGCTGTAGGAAGTTGTGTTCGCAGTAAACATGATTTGAGAAACAAAGCAAAACAAAGCAAATGTTTTTGCAAGCTGGAGTAGAAGCAGAAAGTGACCCAACTTCACAAGTAATTCCAAGCATGCTGCAGATACTCTCCGAGTGCATCGCCTTACAAGAACTGAGCAAAGTGCTGCACACAGCTGGAGGGGAATCATGCTCTGCAACCAAAACCCACTCTGCAACCAAATAGCAGGCTGGAAATCCCAAATAGAAATGCACCCAGGTGCTTACATACATGGTACTAAACACGCTTTCGGGCTGCTGCTCAGGGAAAGGAGGGCAATTGGAACAGGAAGCCAAATGCCACCACACCAGCACCACAGGAAATTCCCAATTATCCTTCACTCAAGAATAGCACAGTAGACTGCTCCTCACATTTTCTTCAACTGAGCTGTCACACAACATCCGAGTAAATAACACCATAACTTGAAACAGGTTCTTTAGCTGTAGTCACAGGCAGGAACAAAATGGGCTTGCTGAAGCCAGGGGAGCACACCAGGGACTCTGCTCCCGTAGAAGTGCTACAGAGTTTTGTTTGCCTTAAGACCAATTTCATTTCAGCAGAGGCAGAACTGAGGGGAACCAGAAGGAATTTCGGCAGCTCTTGGCATGGGTTTTTCATTAGCTACCACTCAGGATTAGGAATGCATTTATTAACTTCCATTACTGCAGGACGCTTGCAAAGAAACTGTGTGGGGCTGTGTCCAAGATACCAAAGCATCAGGGATTATTTGAAACTGAAATTCTAGCGGGATGCCCCACAGTGGTACTTCACAAGTGCTGGAAGCTTGTCTGCACTGAAGGTTATAGAATCATAGAATGGTCCAGGCTGGAAGGGACCTCCAAAGGTCACCTAGTCCAACCACCCACCCCTACAGTCAGCAGGGACATCTTCCATTAGATCAGGTTGCCCAGAGTCCTGTCAAGCTTCACCTTGAGTATCTCCAGGGACGAGGCCTTAAATACCTCCTTGGACAACCTGTTTCAGTGTTCCACCACCCTCACAGTAAAGAACTTGTTCCTAACATCCAACCTCAATCTCCTCTTCTCTAGTTTGAAGCCGCTGCCTCTCATTTTGCCACTGCAGGCCTTTGTAAGCAGTCTCTCTCCAGCCTTCCTGCAGGCCTCCTTTAGGTACCGGAAGGCTGCTATTATGAATATGGATGAGAGATTTAGTGCCCATGTCTCTGCTGGTTGGAGGCTAATTGGAATATTTTAATGAAAAAATGTAGATTATAGGCTGTGAAAAGAAAACAATGGTGATGTCCACTCATAGGCTTGTTGAGATGAATAATAACAAGGGCAGAGATAACACAGAGACTCTCTCTCTCTCTGGCAGCTGCTGTGTCTTTTGGCTTTCTGCTGTGCAACCCAACTAACCACTCTGCTTCTAACCCCCCTGGCCGATCCTCCAAACTCACCTTGTGCATAAGGCAAACCCTGGGGTAAGGTAGAGGGGTGGGGAGAAGGTGGAAGGGTGGTTGGGAGCCCCTCCTGGGGACTCTGATTTCTGGGAGGGGGATTGTGTTTCTGTATTACCTTTAACTTGTATATTTCTGTATAAATCTGTACATATATTGTAATATATTGTAAATATCTGCTTGTACCTTGCACTTAGCTGTAAATATAGCTTTGTTCCTTAACTTCAAGCCAGCTGAGTCTAGTCTGAGTGATGTTCGTGGGGGTGGGCGGGAGGAGGTGGCAGGTAACTCCCAAACCATCACAGTCTCATAAACAAAATGAATTTGACCACAGCCCTTAAAGCAAAACTGTTAATCTAGCCCTAGGAGATCAGAGTCTGCTAAACATACTGGCTGTAAAACACAGCAAAAATTCAGCTGATACCAATACCATTCATGAAGTTTAAAAGTAGCCTCGTTATAGAGAACAGTTTAACTTACTGATATTTCTTAATTTTTGTAATTATTTTAGCAGATTTTCAGAAATGTCTTTTAGAGTTTTCTAGTTTGGAAGTACATATGACCAAAAACCCCTCATTTTTTACAAGAAGAAAATGAGAAAACAATATATACTGCCTACTAAGAAAACACTACCAATTAAAAAAAAATAATTAGAAAAAGTTCTACTTCCTACTCATCTCTAGGATTCTTCTCACTCAGACCACTCCAGATAAATTTTCCAGCTCCTAGGCCAGGGCAGGCAGACCCATCCCTTCCCAGTTCATCGTTCAGTTGACTGACAGAAGGTGTGGAGAGCTGATTTCTGCCCGATAAATCCCACTCAGGGAAGTGGGTCAGGTGCTGCTGACTGTACTGAGTGAGGAGAGGCCCTACCAATGCATACAGACAGAGCTAAGCATTGAAACCTGCTGCTTACCAAGGCCAGCAATCTGCCATCCTCCTTCATAGCCAGAAAGCGGTTTGCACTCACACCTTTGATTGACACCACTCCTCTTTCTTCTGCTTGAAGCTGCAGTTTGACTGTGAACAAAAAAAGAGAAGTCAATTTTCACAGCACTCTGACATTTCAGCACTTGACAGTGACAAGGACTGCTTTAAACCTAAACCCTGATGTTATCTCAGATGCAGACACCAGTAGGAGTTACTTATCAATGCACTGATTTGTATACACAGGTGAAGCCATGCTAATACAAATCTGTACTCCAAAAGCATAAAATGGTTTATGAACTGTGGATCTGCTGCCATGTCCCAGAAAGGAAAAACCCTGTCACATAATTCACTACTAATTCCAGACTTCCAAGGAAGACAGAAATGCTGCAGTCCTTGAATGTTAGGTGAAATGTTTTATTTTCATCCCACAGTCGAGTGTCCAGTTTCAGCCCTCCCAACTTATGAGGCCAAAATCAGACTTGTGAACAGCTTCAAAAACCTTCAGTGCAACTCCTTGAAGGCTGGGGGGAAGCAAGAACTTGGATTCACAGAATGGTTTAGATTGGAAGAGACCTTAAGAATCATCTAGCTCCACCCCCCCGGCCATGGAGAAGAGATATGGGAAGGGGCTGGGGCAAACAGATCCAAGCATACTGCTCTCATCACACATCTAATGAGAAACAGCTGTGGAAAATATCTGAAAACTAGTCTTAATTAATTATCAAAGTATGGCTTTAGTGTGCTTTGTGAATTACTCTTGACAAAAAAAAAAAAAAAAACCAAAACAAAATCCAACACAACACAGCAACTCATACAGCGTCATACCAGGCCAGAAGTTCAGATTCTGTACAAATAAACTTCTAGCAAAGGTTTAAAGGCCCGTAAAAATATTTGTATAGTTTGGAGAGGTCTGTGAAAACTGCGGGGAAGGCAAAAAAAAATTTTCCTGCAGAGTTTGAGAAGTGCTGAGATACTGATAGCCCCCAAAGCAAAATGGGCTTCACTGGATTTTCCTCTCCATCTTGAAAAACACATGAATAGCTACAGCCAGAGCCTCTAAGTTCATCAGGCTTATTTTATGGCTTTATTAATGCAAAGTAAGTATTTGCCTTCCTCTGACACAAACTTCTAATATTGCCAGATCAAATCATAAAAGTATCCTAAATAAAACTCTCCTCTGAGCCATTTCCTTCTTCCTGCATTCAGCACAATCACACACCTGCTACCTGAGCAAAAGGCCACTGATGAATTTAACAGGGTCCTAATGCTGCAGTGAAGAGTTCCCAGGAGAAGCCCTCTACAGCCTCTGACAAGCTGTACAGTTAGAAGCACAAGAGAGATGTGGCATTGTAAGCTGGAAAGAGAACAAACCACATTAAGAGGAAATTCTCAAACCCAAATCAAATTAATGAGCAGGAATTGGCAGCCTGCAGGACAGATGGTGGTAGATTCCTGATCAGAAGATGACTATTTAAAAGCTACCTGGCTCACAGCAAATGCCTAGTGGAAGCTATACAGTATCTGCCCATGTACAATGAACAAGTCCCTCCCTGCTCATCCTGTCCATAACATCAGAAGATCCCAACTTACTCTTCTCCTGGAACCAACTCTTCTAGTTTCTCTGTGCCATAATAAAAGTGGAAGCGAAGTACCTAGTGCCTGTGCCATGGCCCTTCCTCAGGTAACTCACACAGAGCAGCAGCACCACCATAAAAGTCCAGTGTTCAGCAGAGGAAAAGCACAAAACGTACCAATCAGAAATCTACAATTACGGGTCCAAAGATTTGCTCTGTTTTCCCAGTCCTGTTACAATAAGGGGAACTCGAGTTTCCCCTCCCACTTCACAGGGTACATGGTCCATACAGATCCACAAGCTGCAGGTTCAACTGGCCAGCACATTTGAGAGAGGGTTCCAGAGGGACATGTTACACAGTTTTGACAGATTTCTCTATGGAAGCTGAAAAGTAGTGTTTACTAGTGTTGTGGTTGGCAAGGGGTTGGATTTCTGTTACAAATTGGATCTTCTTCGTCTTTTCTTAAAGAGTTCAAAGAAGTGCAGTATGGCTTATTCCGGTGGAGAGCAGAACTTTATGGACAAGTAGCACAAGATGTACAGAAAACACACTGGCAAATGCAGAGTACAGCAAACGTCTGCATTTTCCACGACTGCTTTCATTGCCCCGAGCACTGGAACTGAAAAAGTATGTGTGCAAGGAAAGCTGAAGTCCTCTTGCAGTTCTCCCAACACAGCAAAGCTTTTTCGTGATCCACACCAAAGAATACTGCACTAACTTAAATGGTCCCAAATGGCTTCACTGCTTTGCATCATGAAGGGTTTGGTCAAAAATCTCCTCCAATACTGGTTTATTTGGGAGACTTTGTCAAAATCTAGCAGCTTAATACTTCAGAAAAAGAGAGCTGCAGAGTTTGGAAGCTCCTTGCTGCTAAGCTTGTACTGCCTTTGTCACACACTCCCAGCAGGACAGCTGCTGGCCCCGCTGAGCAGCAGTGCTGCCAACCTCCTGTATCCCGAGCTCCCTGCCTGTGACAGGCAGCGCAGGAAGCCCTGTGCTGTCCTTGCACCCACAACAGTTGCCCGGCTAAGATGTTCTGAGGCAGGAGCATGCCACAGCATCACTAAGAAAGCAAGAAAGCAAAGGTCGTAGTGGGGAGGAGACAGAAACGCATGAGGAAAAAAGACACCAAAACGTAAAGAGCAAGGAGCAGTGAAAACAAGGCAGGATTAAGGTGCAGCACACAGGGCTGCTGCACCAGAGCATGAGGCAAATTCCCGCACCTTAAGCAGGGGGAATTTGAGATGTATTACTCAAATGCATTCATAAAACTCTGTTCTCCTACTCCTCCACAAGGAAATGGAACCTCTAAAATAAAAACGAATCATGAGCTTTGGACAGACTTAGGTTTTACTCATACCTGTATTTGCTGTGTAAGCCATACTTCCACTGTAACCTGCCTAGTAAAGACCTCTCTAGCCAGACAGCCGTTCAGGCTGAAACCATGAGTGCTCAGCCACAGTCTCAGAATCACACATAACTACAGTCAGAGGGACCCCAGCTAGTCCAGCCTCTTGCTCAAGGGTCTCCACCAATTCACAGTGAAAATTCTGCTGCCACATTTTCACTATTGCAAGCCAAAGCAAAACTCACAAGGGTTCACCCATGCCTCCTGCAGTCACACCTCTCACTACCTCTGGGTCAACCACAGTGCTCCATGCAAACATGCATGAGCAGAGGCCATTCCCACGCTCTGCTACCAAAAATGCTATCCCCAGGGCAGGACAACACAACCTGGATACTCACTTTCAGAGTCTCTACTTTTCCCTGCAGGACTCCAGACACCACCCTGAATACCCCAAGATGAGACACCAGCATCATTACACTGCTCATCATCTGCACACAGCTCTTCAGTGCTCTGCCTCTCACTTAAGGCCGCAGGGAAGAGAAGCCCTCTTTGTGGCTGTTCATCGCTATTAACGCCCTGCAGGAACACGGCGGGAAACAAAACGTTTTACCAAAACCACTGATCAGCCAATGCTCCAGCAGATCTTTGGGAGTTTGTGACCCTCTCAACTGCGAACACATATCTTGCCCAGAGACTGCAACTAACAGAGCAGCCTATGGACCCTGGAAAGAGAGGAGGAATGGAATACTATTTGAAGCTCTGTTCTCACTGGCATACAGCTGCTTTATTCCAACTCAGAAGGTTGCACACCTCTCACTCAGTTTACAAGGAAGAGTTTATGTACCTCTTGAAAAATCCCAGGCTGCACGTCTCTGGATCAATGACTAGTGTTACTCCAGGCTCTGCTGTGGAAAAGCTAAAGCCCAGCCAAAGGCTCAGGGCCCAACTCCAACATATTTGCAGAGGCCCCATAAGGAAACTCCTTCCATGAGGCCCCCGAACGACACTGTGCTGCGGCTATTGAGCCAGCTCCCCATCACCTCCATGCCCACAGCAAAGAACAAAGCAGCAACTATTTTGCAAACTCATTGCCACAGAGGTGGATAACTTCTGGAAGGATTATGCCCCAGAAATGCAAGCAAATTCCTAAGAGAAGGGAAAAGAGCAGAAGGCTTTGCTAAATGGAACACCCTACGGCCCAGTTCCCACTCCCATATAGCCTAGGGCTGAAGTTGGTGGATTCCTTCACGCTTGGGGGCAATGTCTATTCCCAGCCAGGTGTCCAAGCAAGACAGAGAGCTGGGCGTGCTTGCTCCACACCTAACATCATAAACCCTCCCAAACCCAAGGGCTGGCCAATCCAAGATACATGTGTGCACACGCACAGAGATTAATACCCCCATTTTAGCCTCTTAGCATCTCCAGAGCCAAAGGTGTCTGCTGGGTCGGCTCCAAACCTCAGCCTGTAAGCTGGTGATGCCTACTGGAACTTATCTCTAGGAATTAGAAACATCTTCAGCTCACTCTCTCCCACATCTAGTCTCTGAAGCTTTTGGTATGTCTTTCTCAAAGCCATATTAAGCATATGAACATCTTCCACTGACTGATAAGCTTTGTGCTGATGTAAGAGGCATCCCCAGTCTCACGACTTCAAACACAAAAGCAGCTCTGCTCACTTTCCTACGCTCCCCAGGAAACCACCGTGCTGCTTCAGAGCTGCTGAAGTACACGCTGCCTAAAACCTGCACCACATGTTGGGGGAGGGAAGGAGAAAGACCAGAGAAACAGCAAGCCAACCGCAGCAGAAGAGGTGGTCTTTAATAAACAAAACCCACAGAACTGCAACAAAAACAATCAAGCAAATGAAGTGTCACACTGAGAAACAGTGAGTCACGCTCCCATACAAAGGCTCATTTCTTTGCTCTTGCATGACAGCATTCTAAGTGTATCTTTTTCCTTTTTGCCAGCCAGAGGCATAAAACCACTCACAGACAGACCTAAGGTCTTTAAAATGTAAACACCTACAACAAAAATACACACTTCTGAAACACCAACACTTGCAAAAGTTCCGGTTACACTCAGGAGTAAATCCAAGGCTTTAAGTAGAACAGTAACTTGTAACTGTTTAAGGATCAACCTACTAAGTCTACCAGGCTAACATGGACAGTCATTGGCTTTAAGAGTCTTCATCTTTCCAAGCAGTACAAATACTGAACACAATTAAGATTATTTCCCTGTTCAGGTTCTCCATCTATTCTGACTCGTATCTTGACCTCAATTCCTATAAATACCTAGCTCCTCCAAACATACACCCAGACCACTGGGAATCTTGCCTGGGAAATACCAACCACACAACATCTCAAATGCTCCCTGTGGATTTCACACAAAGCAGCTAATTAATCCTGTAGAAGAAAAAAGTCATAATAATGTGCCATACAACATTCCTGACAACGGTCTGCCTCAGTGCCCCCTGCCCTGTGTGTCCATGTGTGGAATATGCACGACTACACTTCTGCCTTTCATATGGCTTGCAAAAGCTCTTTGATTCAACTCCACAAAGCCCTTTAAGGTGAAGAGTGCTGGAATTTGTTTCCTGCTTACAAAGCACAGCTCAGGTGCTGTGTGCTGCCACGTAAAGTAAATGGCAATTGCTTGCCATTATGTAAAGATTCCAAATACCAGCATCACCTAAAGCTCTTCTGGATCCCTAGCTGGCATGCTGTTTGGGTCTCCTTGTCACTGCAGGTGAGCTCACTGCATCATTTGAAGTCAAGAGGGCAAAACCAAGCAGAAAAAGTGACCAACTTAACCAGAGAAGTTCATTCATTACTGAGTACAGGCAGTGCAGCCTAGTCTTCAAGTTATGGATACTTTCACCCCAAGTCTTGATTTACAACCATGTTTGAGGGTTTCCTCAACAAAACAATGGACACATGATCACACATGGCTTTTAGGCCTTTTCTTAACAAGGCCAAGGCAATCCATCACCTTTCTTTCAATGCCCTGCACTCCATTTAGCATTCACTGAAGTAAATCACAGAGTAACCACTTTCAGCTGTTCACCTTTACAAAGCTGGTGTTGTTTAGCCAACGTCATGATGTCACTGATTAATATCTACAGATGCAGAACTTAAGAGTTCCAGCTCTTTATGTTTATTGTGCACTCACTAATCTCTCTGTAACTATGACCTGGGTTTCATTTGCAGTAAAACAAACATACACAGAAACAGGGGCAACCTGAGACAAACCCAAGAACATCACTTCAGAAGACAGAGAGGATGAAATGTATCATTTCTAAGGTATTTTTAGTGCTCCTTCTTATGTACAACTCACACAGCTGTTCAGCCATACACGGTATTTTAGGGTTGTAACTGATGTCAGAGTAGTAACAGACTCTATGAAATCAAAAGGCTGCCAGAGCAGCGGTGAGAAAGTGCCAGCCCACGGGCTGTAATAACCTTTAGCGTCACAGTTGGAAAGGAAAAGCAATATATAGGGTTCCAAGAGAGTCTGCAGCACAGTGGCGAAGGAGGAACTGTGCCAAGCACTCAGTGCCAGAGAGATGGCCTAGCAGACAGGCGTAGGAAGACATTATCAGCTGATAAGGAGCAGTTCCTATGAATGAAGTTGCCCTGTAAAGTCAGTTGCTCTTCAAAAGGTCAGGAGACAGCCACTCTGCTGGTTTTGCATTTCCCTCATCTCCAATACCAGTAAAGTCTTTGCAGAAGTCAACACAAAAGCCTCTCAGGATCCACAAACATGCACACAGTATTCCATTGGTGTCTGTCCACCTCAGTTACTGCAAGGACAATGCAAAGACAACATAGAGAGTGGAGACTTACTGCATCCTCCATCAAGCTGTGTAACCACCCTATGCTGACATTTAAATAATGCATCCCCAGGGAACAGCAGGAGCTGCAGTGAAGAACAACACTGTCAGCCACCACTGACCTAGCAGAGCCTTCTCATTTGCTTGTGAAGGCAGCCTCAGGTGAGTTTAAGGAGTTGCTCTTTGTACAGAACCAAACTCCCTAACACTCAGAAATAAAATGTACAGTTCATTTTTAGAGTTTCCTTGTGGTATCTGGCAACACCCTTCCCTTTCACACCCTCAGCCATGGCTCTGAGGAGGAGGGCAAAACACACCATGGCCTGTCCTGGGGAGCCAACCACTTGGGTGTCTTGAAAGGATCCACTCTCTCCTGCAGAGAGAGGCATCAGGTTGTTGTCACTTTCCTGGCGTTCAGCTCTGTAAATGAAAGCCCACTGCTTACTCCGAGTATCTTCAAACTATGTTAAGAAGGGACATGAATACTTTCTTGACAACAAATGAAAGACTTCAGAACCTGCGGCTTGGAAGAACCAGGCTATTACTAGTACTTACTATGCTGGTTTAAATCTCCAAACTGCTCCAGACTTCACTGCAGGAACATGCTCCCAAAGCATGCCATGGCTACAGGCATCAGCGATTGCACTGCCTTGCCTTGCACCACACCACATCGGCAGGTAGGCCAGACAACTCTCACTCCTAACAGCATTCTCTCCAAACACAACATCACAAAGACAAAACTGATCCATTTTACAAGAGTTTGATCACTGAAATTCTGCCTTGTTTTGAGACACTTGGGTCTGCTCCTCAGTACCACCTCAGTCACTTGTACTGGTGCTCACACACCTTGTTTCTTGAGGCAGTAAAGGAAGAAGTTTGTGACTGAAATAAATTGAAACTGGCAATGTAGGACAGCTCTGCAGATCTCTCCAGCTCTGAGGAATTCCTGCATTTCTAAGGACACAAGCATTGTAGGTCTTTTTCCTCAGTTCTCCTGAATGAACTATGTTATTATCAGTAAAGCATTCACAGTGACTCTAAACACCTGCAAAAATCACTAACTTAATCCTTCATATTTACACACTCAGAAGCAGGCCACACACATGACGAATTGTTTATCCCAGTTCTTCCATTACAGCTGGAGAATGGCAATGAACTGAATCCCAGAAACTGCTCTGCCTAATGAGTCTGTGCAGCAGGATGCCCTAGGTGACCTCTGAACAGAGGTGACAAGCTCTTCTCACACACCCTTCACAGCCTTTATACAATGCTCACTGGCTGCTTCTCCACACTCTCATTTCTTAATTCATCTCTGCTGACACAGCTGTCAAGAGCACCTAGTGGAGTATTACACAAAAGAGCTCCACACAAGTCTCAGTCTGGTCTGTTCCTCTCAGAGCTGTGGGATTGCATGAATCTTCATTGTAATAAGGTCCTACAATTACTATTCCAACCTTTACATGTATCTTGGCCCGCATTTTAGTAGAGAAGATGCTTCAGAACACACTACTGCATGACAGGCAGTGACAACGGCAAGGTGCCACAGGAGAAGGGCAGCTCCTGTCCCTCCATGCCTTTTTGCAGCAGAGACCTGTTAGATCAGCTCAAGTGTCTGACCAAAGGACCCCTGGGCCAGTCACAACTGATAGCAGTTTATGCTGAAACACAGCACTGGGGTGTTGGAAGGGAAGGCAAAGTGGGGATATGTGGATAGAAATATTTGATATTTGTTCCCAGAAGCCAGAAACAGGAAAAGACACAGTGTGTAAAAACAAAAAACACAAAAAAAACCCCACGCCAAAACCCAACAGTATCAGCCTCAAGAGGTGATACAGACACTCCCCCCAAAAAGTGTACCAAGAACAGCCACAGATTCTGTGATGCCTGTGTAGATGAGTATGTTAAATACAAAACTTTATCAGCAAAAACAAACACAGAGCTACACCACCACAGAATGGCAGCAGAACATCTAACAGAAGATACCAGCCTGGTACAGGCTTGCAGATGGACATCAGGCATCATGGGCCAGCCCAAGAACAGAAAGAGCCAAGAAACAGGTTGCAAATCTTTTCCAGCTGTATCACTGCTACTACCTATTCTTGCTTTTACAAAACACACCACTGTGCAGTATTTTGTGGTTGAGAGCAGCAGGATCTGGAGTGGCACATTCCAGATGGAATTATAATGATTGCTCATTGATGAGATCTGCTCCAGACTCCTCACAAGTGAAGGGGCAAGCAAGCAAGCTCCACCAAACAACAATACAACTTCACCACACTGCCACTACATATGGCTAATTCCTACTTAGTCCTTTTCTAGTACTCTTAGTATCTTTCTCCTTTGAATCACTGGAGCAATGTGGTTTTCAAGCTCTAAAAGTCAAACATGAGTGATAGGTTCATACAGAATCACTCAACCAGAAGTGCACCACAACAGTTTGGGCAAGATGACCTCCACCCAACTTTGCAGACATCATCTCATTTATACTCTCGGATGATCATATCAGGTTCCAGTCAGAATCTGGACCTGCCCTGAACAAACAAAAAACAACACAAGATAATAACCCTCAAATGCCACCAGACTCTGGTCGCCCTTTAAATATTTTAATTGAGCAATGACGAGGCATGGGAAGGGGCAGAGGGGAACTCAAGTATACCCAAACACCGTTACAAACCAGGCTACTGAAAATTACAAAGGAGGAGAGAGATGCTTTGTTTTGAAGTGCACAGCCTTAAATAACGAAAGGAAAGGCCAGTCAGCATCCATCAGCACGGAGTTTCTTCACTGACCTTCAGACTGCAAAAGCCACACCATAAACATTGCAAATGCCACTTTCTGCAGATTCCAAATCCACAGATTTCAGCAAGTGTGTACCTCTGTCATTAACTCCAGCGTTCTCAGGATACTCTTGGCTTCAAAACTGACTGCATTAAGGTTGTAACAGAATGGTTTGGAGTGGAAAGAACTGCCAAAGGCCTAGTCCAACTTCCCCTGCAGTGAGCAGGCACATCCTCAACTAGATCAGAGTCCTATCAAGCCTGACCCTGAATATCTCAAGATGGGGCCTCACCTACCTCCCTGAGCAACCTGTTTCAGTGTTCCACCACCCTCATGGTAAAGAACTTGTTCTTCACAACCAATCTAAATCTCCTCTGATTTCAAAGCATTGTCCCTTGTCCTATCATTACAGGTCTCTGTAAACAGTCCCTCTGCAGCCTTTTTGTAGGCCCCCTTCAGGTACTGGAAGGCTGCCATTAGATCTCCCTGGAGCCTTCTCATCTCCAGGCCGAATAACCCTGTGTCACCTATTTTGTTTTCACCAGATTAGTGCAGTAAACGTTCTGCCACCAAGAGTCACAAAGCTCTGCTGTTCCTAGGGTTCCGAACCACTTCAGTACAATGCTTTCCAACAGCGGATGGTCAGTGACCACAGGACAATGCTCCCAAGAGTGTTAAGCCCCAAAATAAACAAAATACACATTTCGATCTTCCCTTGTTCACACCAGAAGTTACGGATGGATTCATGATTTAGGTCAAACTGCTTGAACAAGTGAGGAAGTATTAGAAAAGTAATTTTCTGGGGAATAAAAAGGAAGAAAAACATTTTTAAAAAATGTTGATCTTGGAGAAAAGCTTTCAAAGAAACCTCTGTTACAGCTCCAGTGTATTAACAACTGTTAGTATAAAGAGTAATTATTCACTGGTTTCTATAACACTGCTTTCCATGTATGTAATCCAAGGGAGCTGGGAAATCCTTACAGAAACAAAACATCACCAAAAAGATTAGGATTTAAAATTCATACTGAGACACTAATTAAGGGGCAATTAAACAGAATTCTGCTCCCTCAAAAAATGCAGTGGAGCCAGTCCCCTTCCTTCTAGAAAACACAATTCTCTGGAAACTGAGCATGAGGAGAGGATTATTTTCCAAGGTTTATCTTCAAGGGTCTTTTGATGTGCCTGTCTGTTAATGTTATTGCCAAAACCAAGGCTGCACCTCTTCCTGCCCATTCCACTGCCTGTGCTCTTTGCAGGTCTCTTGCTTTTATTATAGAATTCAGAACCTGAGCTTGCTCTTATTACAGAAGGTGGATCTGAAGAACTTTCAAAACTCTTTAGTAATATATAAACCATATACACACACACAGTTATAGTACATAAAACTTTTTACAGGGAAGAAAAAAAAAAAGAGAGAGAAAAGCCCAAACCCAGAGGTTTTAACTAAGTGCAATTCAGTCTGTTCATCCAGCATGTCAAAAGAATTTTTATCTTAAAAACTAACAGCTCACCTTCCCTTGGAATGTTTTAAAATTTATCTCTATCTTTTCCTAGAACCAGCTGCACAACTTTACCAGCCAAATAAATACTACGAGTAGACCCCTAATCTCCTTTTCTCAATGAGCAATTCAGGACTAGGAAGCTCCACTTTATCAATATGTCAAATGTCCCAGAGTCTTCCTTCTCACTTCACTAAATGTCAGATGTGTTGCTGTTTTCGCCACAAGCTTGAACTGCTCACTTACTGGTGTTCAGCAAGACAACTGATCCGCATTTATGTGACTGTCTTCACAATTTCAGTGTATACTGACAAACTACGATATATTATCTGCATTTCTCTTCTTTATTCAGTTATGGTTGTGCAGCAGCAAAGCAGGAGCTGAGCTATTTGTCCTGTGAACAAGAATATATAAATACCTACAAGGGATCCTCATTTCTAAAGACTGGGACAAGATTTAAGGCCGAAATCCTGCCCTTTAGTGTGCCTGTGGATGATGGTGCCCCGGGAAACTTCCACACTTCTAATAGCCCTTTCCAAACAGGGCAGAAAACAGTCGGGAAAGACAGGACAGTTCATTTCCCACTGGAGACATCTTCTCTTTGCCTTATTCCTTCTTCAAACTGTACCTGCTACTCAGTCACACACTTCTGGAGTGGGTGAGACTCACTAAATTCTGGGTAAGAGGAGACTATGACAGAGAAGAGAGCACCCTCCCCGGAGCAGCAGCATTCCTCAGCATACCCAGTCAACACAGGCAATTCATTTAATTAACATACCATGCAGAAAGCTGGGACACAGCAGGCAGAAGACACAAAAGAAGCACATTCTCAGCCTTTTTCCATGGGGGATGTCTGCTACCTCATTCCCTAAACCCAGCTACATCCGAAAGCTGGGAGGAATTTCTGCTATGAGTGTGTCATGAAGCATGAGTAGCTGGCAAACCAGTCAAGGTCTGTGCAACAGATCAGAAGTAATGCAAAAAGAGTCTGTTTGCAGAAGGACTTGGGCAGAAGCAAGACATT
>VWYK01089891.1:40943-57990 GCA_013399775.1 Semnornis frantzii
CGGCTCCGCTGCCCGGCGCTACCGAGAGTCCGGTGCCGTCCCGTCCGCGGGAGCTGCGCAACAACGCTGCCGGCCGGCGGGAGGAGGGCTGACAGGACATCCGAGCACGCCGGGGATGGGCTCCCCGGCACCACCGGGCTGCCCCCGCCGCCGCCCCGCCCCCCGACCGCCTCCGCTCCGCTCCGGGGGCTGCTCCCGGCAGCAGGCGGGGGAACCGGTGGTGAAGCGACCCGAGGAGCAGCAGGTCCCGGGACTGGGTCGAGGGAAGCCCAGGCTGAGCGGCAAGGTTCCGCTCCGTGAGAGCGCGGCAATGTTGCGCATCGGCTTCCGCTGCCGGACGATCCGGCAGCTGTGGAAGCGGGATGCAGAAAATACGCCCGACTCAAGGGCATCTCTAACCCTGCGAGTGAAATAACTGGGGCATTATTTTAGAGCAGAAGTTGTTTACATGGCTTTTCCATTTCTCAGTCCTGTCACTATCGAGCTACTTAAATCACAACGTAATGAAACCTCTTGACCTGTTAAAACCCAAGTGGCAGCATTTACCAAAGAAACTAGTTCTGGTCCCATTGAGCAGTAGCAAACACGTCAGCTGGTATCTACAAAGGGCAACATATGAAGGCTCTGGCACCAGCCTTCCAACAGCAGTGCCACTGCTTCTCAAATACACCGTTTATAAAGCATATCAGCCCAGCAAACACATTCTATGCTCGAAGCTGACAACAAAACGGGATGAAAAGGTTGTTTCCAAATCCATGCTTTGTGACTCAAATCTCCTCTCTAGCGGCAGGCTGTTTGTGCTTGTACCTTGGGAAGCTTTCCAACCCAAGGGCAGCAGAAGCAGCCCAGGAAAATCCCAACTGGAACAGGCAACAGTGGTCTTGCCATGTCACGGCACCAACAAATGGCAACCCTTACGAAGAAACCAGCCCAGGGCAAATCAGGCTGTCCTGCGTACATCGTTTGTAATGTGCAAAGGAATTTTGTTGCCAGTCAACTTCCCTTCCCAGCTCTGACCCCTCGCAAGCCATGAATTGCAATTCTTTACCAGAATCAGTGACAATTATGCTGCTTCCCACACCCTCACTCCAGAGGTTTAATGGTGAACAGAGGAGGCAGGGGCATGGGCTGGCACGGTACAGCCCAGGCAGGTGCAGGTTCAATCCCGTGTCAGCCAGCCATTCCCACATAGCGCTGCAGGCACGGACAACTGTCAAGGTACTGCTGTTATTCTTCATAAGTGGGGATTTCAGTCTCATCATTCCTCAGATTGCTCCTGCCCCTTATGTTCTCCAGTTTCCTGCTGCCTGTCCGCTTATCCTGCTACTTCTGGAAATGTCACTGTTACCACTCTACCTGGGAGTTTGGGAAAGTCACAGCCAACAGCAAACAGCCTCCTCATTTCCTCTTCTGATACAGAACCTGCATTCCTTGCACTGTGGTGTCCTCCAGAGTCCTTGCTTCTTTCTTGGAAGGTGGATTGAAGGGAAGATGGCAGTAGATTCAGATAGATGAAGGAAAAGAGTGAAAGCCTAATTTTGAAACCTGTAAGAAGCTTTTATTAAAAAAAAAAAACAAAAACAAAAAAACAAAACAAAACCAAACCTCTAAAACATTTTCAAAAGACTAAGCATCCATAGTTCTCTTAACTATTTCTATAACTCTTGTCTTTCTCTGCACACACAAGAGTGTTCACAGCTCTCACATATCAAACCCTGAGCAATGCCCTGGGAAATCATGTTTTGGCACCTCAATGCCAGTCAGTGCCCCAATCCTCTGGGAAGAGGGCCATGGACAATAGTGGCCCCTGTGCCCCAGAAGTGCTCCACAGGAACACAGCTTTGGCCAGCTAGAAGGCCTGCCACCAAGCTGCCTGCAGCTTAAACAGTTTCACAGGACAGGACCCTGATATTTCTCAGTCTTCAATGGCCCCCATGATGGCAGCCAGCCCAGTGGCAGAAGGGAAGGTGAGATAATCATCTTGACATCTTTATAAGATGATCCTTTAAAACCTTGTGGAGCTCTAAGTGGCTACCAGTAAAATTATGGGGTTTGAGAGCTCTTTAGAAGCTTGTCACTGAGGCTTCTATCTGTGATGTCTAGAAATAAAAGACAAGAGAGCTAATGTGAAAAGTCATCTTCCCTAAGCTCTCTGTGCTCACCTCAAGGCCTGCCAATTTTTTTAATTTAAAAAAAAAACAAAAATAATTTCTCTTCTCTTCTTCAAATGGATACGTACCAGCTTTTATTTTCTCCATTCTACTTTCTTTGGCACTCCAGCCTCTTAATATGGTCATTAATGTTCCTTTTAACATCAACTAAAGCAATTTTGGCAGTAGCATTTTCCCATCTTTTGGCCTTCACCATGTTATCCCTACCACCACCCTTCCTCAGCTGAGATCTTGCACACAATTACACCCATACAGCAACTTCCTCTCCACCCAACCATTAATTACCCCTGCTTCCAACCTCCTTCTTAAGTCTTCTACCAGCCTGCTTAAAACATACTCCATGTTAAAATGCCTTAAACATACCTTTCACTTAAAAATAAAAAATCTTTTTCCCCACCAGAGAATCCCAGAGATTCTCTAACCTGTTCCATTTATATGAATTACCTTTTTGTCTTGCATTGTTTTGTAACCAGACAGGTTTTTTATTGGAATCAGAGAATCATGGAATATCTCAAGTTGGAAGAGAGTCATAAGGATTATCAAGTCCAACACCCTCCTCCTCATGGCAGTAACTTACCTTTTGGAAAGAAAAACCTGGTTCGTGCAGCGCTGTTCTTGTAGTCAGGGTCGTATTTGACATGAGGCACTTCCTAAAGAAGATAAAGAACCCATTCCAATGGTAGATAGCTGTGGACCATCTGTATGTCCAAATATCATCTTGCCTCGATATATAATGGTTACATTTCAGAAGCACTGTACTCAGAACATCTGAGAAAACAAAACAAAACAAACAAACAAACAAAAAAACCCAACAACAACAAAAAAGCAAACCCAAATCTAACATATATTGTTAGTCTGGCTACAGAAAACCTTGGAAAAATGAAAGCAATTTTGGAGAGGTTTTGAGTCAGGAATAACGAATTTCATCAGTTTTCAATTTTTATTCCCAGGTGCAAGAATCCAGCCTACAATTTTCCCAGACTTTCCAGCAGTTAGAACTACAAATCCTGCTGTACAACCACTCCAGAATATTTCAATCCTCTTTCATGAAAGCGGTTTTTAGAGTGTTTTCAGTCATGTACCCTTGATGGTTTGCTAAGACTGTGTCTCCAGGGCATGTTTGGTCACACAGATTATCGTGGTGTTTGAAGAATGTGCCAAATTAATCTGTAGAAAACCTGATTTACTATAAAATTAAAACCAAAAAAAGCCTTTCAAAATGGATTTTCAAAACTGCTTTTGAAAGGCAATTACAGCTATAGGAAAGCAACAGCACACAGGAACACCTTGGCTCATGCATCTTCCCACCCCTGTGACATACTAGCAGGTGGTCTGTATCAGTAGGGCAGGAAGAATGAATCCAGCTATTAGAAAAGTAACATCAGCCCCAGGCCTCCAGTCCATCACAGCACTTCTTGATTCTCTTGGCTTTCTTGGCTTCCTAATCTCACCCTTTGGTGCATATCCAAGTAATGATTAGCCAGAAAGAGATGTTGAGTCTCTTTTCAAGTTTTTCCTGTGTTGTCTAGCACTCAGCTAACAGTGGAAAAACCTCACCAGCACGTATGGAAGCTGAATGCCTCCCACCAAATTCTCAGACCTTCACTTAGCAAAGTCAGTGTCCTCCACGGAGTTCATGGCCAGATCTTCCATAAAGTGTCTCTAACTCTAGTGTTGCATAGGCCCATAGTCTGGCTCTGGTTTGTAGGAACTCAGGAGCTGCCAGACAGCCAGTAACAGGAGTGCCAAGTTTCATCTGGAGCAGGGCATAGCCTCTGTCTCGCCTGGCTTCGTGCAGTGCCTCAGCTAGGATAAGCCTCACGCTCTCCTCTCTGTGTCTATCTGTGCTGTACCACACACCCTCTCCCCAGCCTCAAGAAACCTTATACGCAGGCAAGATATAGCTAGACTTCTCTGACAGGGAGCTGCAGTTCTTGTTCAGTTTTAGCTGGTTAATCCTGGAAGGCTGCTGCTTCTTCCGAATACCTCTGTGGGAAGACAGGCTTGCAAAGTAAGAAGAGGAAGAACTGAGTTGTACTCTCTGAAGTTGTTGTTCTATGAAGAATAGAGTTGTATTAGGGTAAGGAAATGGAAAGAGCATTCTCCCTCTCTTATTCTTCTCACCTCCTGGATGTTACAGTTCTCTGTTCTGGATGTATCCCCCAGCTCAGAAAAATAAATCACAAAATAGGCATGATGTAGATGGCTCTTAACAGATCCACCTCAGCGCTCCCTCCAAATGGAGGATAATATTCATGTGAGAGAGTGGAGTTTGTGCAGGCAGCCCAGGCAGACAGCTGGAGAGATGAAATATTGTGTCTTAATCTTTCAGTGAATTATTTATGCTTGAGATAACACATTTCTGGGGAAAAAAAATGACTGCCTAACATAACAGTTCCTTCAAAGTCTGATCAATCTATTCCCCAGAATTCTTTCACCATCAGCAGCTGATAAAGATATTCTTAGTCAATATTCATCTGCTTACCCAGGAGCTTAAATGCATGCTTCAGGTGCTTTGTATGATGCATACAGTCACAGATCTGTCTGTAACAGACTGCATTTCAGTTCTAAATGTTAGTTGCTGCAGGTTTTTTGCTCACCTACTTTGGTAAGTGCAGTTTATGAGAAAAGGTTGCTGTATTTTAAGTGTATCTCCACATTACTGAGTGTCCGAGAAAGTAATCTTCTATGGCCACTTTTTAAAAAGATCTGTAACAAAAGTTTAGCTTTTCATTTATCTGATGACAACTTTATGATCCTTCATAATTTTTTTTTTTTTTTTATGACAGCTTCTTTCTTGCCTCTTCATCTTTCTTTTGTTTTCCTGGTGCAAATAGTAGAAAGATACCACATCAACAATACAAAAAAATCTCTTCCCTGTTCCAAATCTCTTACAGTCTCCATTCAAGGTCAGAAGAGTACTTCATTCCTGTAAAGCACCAAAACACACTTGTTTAAGTCTCTCTAAAGTCAAATTTGCTGAATATATGCTTAATAGGAATATGACCACAGAGGGCCAAAACTTTGTTTTGAGTTGTCTTCGTAAATGGTTGATGTTGGAAACAGAACAGCACAGGGTGGCTGAAGATAAGAGGACTAACAATGCAGTGAGGCTCAAACTGGAAGTAAATCATATTTGTTATGGTCCAGAATGATTATACTTGGAAGAAGAACTGAACTGTCTAGAACTAGTGACAGCTGTTGCAGATGTAAGAGATCTAGTAGTGACCTCAGTTTATGGGAAACAAGAAATAGTCTTCTAACTACAAATGTTTATGGAGGTTAGAGTTCAGAATTGGCAAAATCACTACTCTTTCTGTCTAATGTATATACAAACATATATGCACTCCCTCTTTCTGTAGCCACATTACGTAGACTAATACCTATAAATTAGCAAAATTACTCCAGACTAAAAAAAAATAAACAATGTAACTATAAAGANACAAAGAAATCTGAATGTATAAAGGTAAGGGATTCCTTAGTGGGAACAATGATAAAACCACAGTTCATTCTCACAACACTGAAGGTCATGATTTAGGTGTTTATCTCTCATGATCCCATGCCACTGGAAGGGCAGTGACTGAGCTGCCCTAGTGTGGGCTCACTGCCAAGGCAGTGTAAAGATCTTTATGTTATCAAGTCAGTTGCCCTGTCAGATATCCCCAAGTAGCTTATCCCCTGCTTCTGACTCAAGGCACGTTTCAGTTTCGTTATGTGGCTAGAGGGTAAAGCAAATGCTCTGGCACTGGAAATGCTTGGACACACATTGAGAGATTGTAGGGAAATCTTTCTCCCTATAGTCTGGGAGGGAAAGTCAGTGCTTGAGATGCAGATATAAACATGCAGCCAATGTCTGTCTGTATTGTTGTCATCATTTAAGAAACTCATTGACTCATTAGAACAGAACAACATTTAAGAAGTGGATCTTCACATAAACACAGAATAACTGTGGTTGGAAGGCATCAGAGATCACTTGGTCCAACCTCCCTACTTGGCAACAATTCTAAGAATTTTCATTCTAAATAGTTCCACATCAACTACAAACCACTTCAGGTGAAAAGTGGACACAGGTCTCTGTGTTATGTTACCTAGCAAGTGATCACAAAATAGTGGAAGATCTGCTGCAGATTCTTCTTTATTCTCTTTTAAATCAGGTTCTTGTCTTATAAGGGTCCTAAGATTCATAAATTCCACACGGGCTAATTCTGAAATTACTCAACTGGACATTTAAATACTGGTGGAGGTGAGGAAAGCACTCTTTCTGTTCACTGGTGTGTTACAGTACAAGGCCAAACTAACTTTGTGGAGGAATATAGCAAAGATAGACTACTTCCAAGAAACAGGAGTTACCACATCATGCAGCTTTCAGCATTTCACAAGGGCAAGGAGAGATGAGATCAGTGAGACGCTACAAAGGGGGGAAACATTTCTTTTAGTGCATCATGAATTTGATTTCTACCAGTTGCTCAACCAAAATCTTGCACTGCACTATTTCTGTAGAATATTTTAGCTGGTAGGTAGAAAACAGCAAGAATGCAAAACTAAACCCAAAGCTCTCTCTCTTGGTTACAATCTGTACCAATAGCTTTCCAGAAGGCATGTCACAACAACTCTCCAATTTGTTTTCTCTTTGTTTCAGGATGGTTTCCATGGATCCCCAAACCTAGGCCCCACTGAAAGGCTCCCCAGAGCATAAGGCCTTGTAGCAGCAGGTCACAGACCAAGCATCACATGCAGGACAAAGAAGTCCAGTAGCACAGGCAACGCATGAAACCTGTTGTAAATACAGCTTGCTGTCAATGATATCAGCACACTAGGGTATGGGAAAGGGGAGACAGAGCCTGGAACACTATTAGAAGTGCAAATAAATTACGCAGTCCCTTGTGCTGGATTAGCTTTAGTTCTGGGGAAGGAGAACTATTCCCAATGAGTTTGAGGCTGCATGTAGTGCTGGGGTGGATACAGCTATTCTTGCTCCACCACACCCCACTGCATCCATCCATGCAGTGACTAGCTTAGGTGAAGCACTTTCTGCAACTCCCCCATCTCCCAGCTCTGAAATCATTCCTGTATTTCTTTAAGTTTACCACTCCAACACACAAACTTACACTTCCTACAACATCTGAAGTTACAAGTACTGTAAGTGCAACTTCAGCCAACTGGCTCTTGTGAAACCTTGTTTGTTTCTTGGAGAGATGCTCAGTTCATTTCTTTGTGGTAGTTTAAAAAAATGTAATTTGCTGTCCCCATGCCAGAACAGAATTTGCTATCTGCCAAATAATGACTTTCCCAACACTGCCCAGGCTATTATCTCAGAGCTGACCTGCAATAACTAACTTCCAAGCATCTGGGAGGTTAAATGGCTCAGTGATCTGCTTTTTCTATGGAAAAACACTACTTAGTTCATGAGAATCACTATTTAGTTTACATTTATATTACCCCCTCAGGAAAAACTAGAGAATAAATGCCTGCATAAACCATTTTGTTACACCCTCATTAGTTTTATCAAGTGCTGTCTTCCACCAAGCCCATCCCAGAAAGCAACCTGAAGAGCAAAGAGTGCTTGTATGTTGCTGTAGAGTCCTTATCCCAGTGACAGTGAATTGATGTTTCACCACTAATGCATATCACTGTAAAGATATTACTGCTTGCAGATGTGACAGCAGATAATCCAGAAAGGGACAGGAGAAGGACCTGCTCATGCCAGCATGTTAATTTTCTCTCCAGTAGCTGTGTTACCTGGTCAAAGATCCTCCAGTGAACGCTAAAAAGAAGATAGCTTTGACACTGATGTGGCCAGTTACAGATCTCTGCTTTGCTCAACAGCAGCCACAAATTCAGATGGAATTTGAGAAACCTTCTCACCAGACTGCTGTAATGTTATGACAACAGGCATTTTCTGTCCCCTAAAGAGAATGTTGGAGATGCAAACTCCCCACAACAGAGGGGTGAAGGTGAAAAGCAGGAGTTATAGATGCTGTTTCCAGTCTGAATGTCTGTTCCAAAGCCTTAGTCATCTGTTAATGTTAATTAATCCAATCTAAACTTCATAAACTCTCTACTGATACTCTAAGAGGGCTATCAGCTGATGGTAATGGAGATAAAGAGGGACACTCTAGCTTTGCCACAGGCCACAATTACTCTGTGACATTAACGGTGAAAGTTGTCCCCACGACAGTGAGTGGCAGTGGTAGGGGTCAATACATGCATGTTCATCAGGAGATTTGACAGTCTTCAGGCAGCAGAGGAAGGGAAAGGCTGTGTAATCCTCCTCAGACCTAGGAATTAAAACCAGGAGGACACTGAAATAGGCACAGACTCATCTTCCTTTCTCTTGTCTGCCCCACCCTCCACCCCCAGCCTGTCTCGTCTCCTCATCCTTTGTCCCCACCCTGTTCCTTTCCCTTCCTCTGCTGTCAGGCACAGGTTTCTAGCCTGTTTCTAAATCTTTCCCCAGCTGTTCATGCCAAACTCTGTCCTCTGGATTACTTTTCCTTTGGATCTCACTATGGCTCCTAGCCATGTGCTCCACAGTTGGGTTTCCTTTCCCCACTTATTCTTAATCCCTTCCTCCTTTCCTGAAGTTCAAAGCCCATGTTCTCATTCCCCAGCCAATCTTCACAACTCTGTAGTTTAGTTTTTCCATAGACTTCCATTTTCCTTTCCCCAAGCACCTTCCCTCCTCACGACAGCCCCCAACTCCCCATTTCACTCCCCTAGCAGGCTGGTAGCCTCCAGTCCCATTGGACTGCCCATCACCATCACACGGGCAATTCCTGCCTCTGCAGGACAGGTAACTCTGGACAACCTCCAGCCAGCCCTGCTTGGAGCCCTGCTCCTCAGCCCTTGCTTCCTAGCACAAACCAGTCCTGGGGACCCAACACTGCCACACACTGTCACATCACTTCAGGCTCCACTGTCCCCAGAATGTGAAGGAGGGGGCAGAAGAAAAGGAAGACTGTTTTGCCCTGCTTAATACCTCCTTGTCAACTATTCTCCAGCCCTCCACTATAGAAGTTCTAAGTGAGGCTACTCTGAAGCCTCTGGACAAGCTAACTGATTATTACAAAATTGGTCACAAGGCTTTCTCTAAAATGTTGTGGAACTGGTCAAAATGTTAACTGATCAGTTTCAAACTTGCATGAATTCCTTTCTGACACAAAGGCTGAAAAAAACAAAATAATATTTACAACTCATACAACTCATCACAAAACTCATTACAAAACTCTTCTTTCTTCTTTAAAGAAGATACTATTGCATAGATTGCCCTCAACTGCAACCCATCACAAACTCAAGCATCATTGGGGAGTGCTTCACTGGGGGCAAAAAAACCAAAATGACATGTGGCTAACTTCAGTGCCAGAAATATTAAGGGCTTTCATTCTGACTAATGGCACACCTTGAGTCATTTTAGTCAGTCAACAAGTCACTTGTGAAAACAAAAAACCTAGGAGGCAAATAACAATAAAATCCTTTCCCTCAAAAGCCAGCAAGGTGAATTAATTGCAATTAAAGATATGAATGAATTTCATGAAATCAAAGTGGCCAGGTAGCACTTTTAGTGCATGTTTGTGTGTATGATATGGATGTATAATAAGGGTACTTACAACTGAGGGCCCAGGAGTCTATTTTTTTCAGATTCATTGGACATCCTAGCCAAGATGAATGCTGGATTTTAGCTATTATTTCCATTTATAATTGAATGATACTTTTTTCAGACAAAATAATCTCAGACTTTTCACATTAAAATGACAGCAGCTTATGAATCAATCTGTGGGCTTTGTCATCTTGTGATTCACTTATTTTAAAAAGACCAAATTAATATTGATGGTTCCACTCCTGGGGTTACACATCACACATTATGTCAGTTGCTCCTAATATGAAGTTGGGCTTTTCTTTTATTAATTTCTTCCCCATTGTTGCATTTCCCACTGTTGTTGTTGGAATACAAACAAATAAGGAGACTCACCTCAGAGGTATTAGCCTTTTCTTATGACATCAGTGTGTAGGCTGTGTGAAATCGAGGCCTCTGTTAGTCATTCACTCGCACCATCTGTGTGGGCCTGGAGAAAGCAAGATGTAATCTGTCATATGGTGAGCTCTGTGCTGAACAGCAACAATCCCTGCTCAGCTGCCTGGATCAAACAAATCCCTGGAGAGGCTTTGGTCTGCCAGAGCGTGCGCTTGTGGGTGTCAGCTGCTGGGGGTCAGCTCTTCCTACTGCAACAACGGAAAACTTTCTGTGTGTCCAGACAGGACTTGGGAGGGTGGTGGCAGTCACTTCCACAGACTAGAGTTTGCTAGCCAAATTGTGGTGGTATTAGATAGCACTGCAACATTTCAGAGCCAACATCCTTTCTCATTTTCACTGACATAAGAAAATTTACTCTTGATTTGAATACAAGAAAGGAGACGGTGATGAAATCATTCCTTTTAGGTTTTAACTTCCCAAAGGAATAAACCCATTGTCTTCCCTGGCCTCTCTGAAGCTACCAAGATGATGTTCCTCAAAGCAGAGAAGGCAAGGGTCTACCACGTAAAGGAAAAGGCTAAATGTGTGGTTAGTAGGTCTGCAAAAGTCTCCCCACATAGCAGTGTGTTGAAGGAAGCATAGGACATGCACAGGATGTATCCTCAGACTACCTCACCTATTTGGTTGGAATTTATGACGTTACTTTTTAACCACACCCCTCAAGCAGCACCTCTCCACTGGCTTCTTTGGCAGTCATCTCTACGCTTTATTTTTAGTGCATACAGATGACAATTCCATGCAGGCTCTGCAATATTTTCACCTACAGAATCTGCCTGTTCCCAGGAAGTGTAGAGAAGAGCCTTTACAGCCCTGCATCAGATTAGTTCCACTGGTGCTGAAGTCCCGTAAGAAGTGTTTTCACTACATGGCTGTTTTGTCCCACTCCCTGCCATTACAGGCACTGCAAGATGACACCAATACCATGCCAATTACTTCCTTTTTATAAAGATTACTTGTGGAGAAGACCTTCAAGGACAATTTCTTACTCCAATCACCCTTTTGCTGTGGTACCAGGTAACCTGAACAGCACTGTTAGCTGCTGAGCAATGTTCTCCTTCCTTCCTTCCCTATACACTTCTTGGACATTTTTCTTACATGTGAAGAACTGTGACACTTATTTTCAGATTTAGAATGCGATCTCATGCACAAATTTATTATGGAGCACAGTTATTTTTAGGATATGTTGGTTCTTCTCCCAGTGGCCAGCTTCACCACAGACACATGAGCATAAATACTTTTCCCAGCTGCAGCTGTGAATGGAGAACAGGATGGAGCAGCAGAGAACCCGAGTCCTTAGCAAACAAGAGACTGAGTTTTTGAAGGAGGAGAAATGCAGTCTGTCATCTGAACCCAACAGCGACTAAAAGAGGATGTGAGGAATCTTTCAACCACGTTAGGCAACTGAAAAACAGAAAGAGAAAGAGATCTGAGAGAGAGAGGGTCTGAGTTGGAAGGGACCTCCAAAAGTCATCTAGTCCAACCTCCTCTGCAGTAAGCAGAGGTATCCTCAATAGATCAAGTTGCCCAGAGCCCTGTGAAGTCACATCTTCAATGTCTCCAGGGATGGGGCCTCAACAGCCTCCCTGGGCAACCTGTTCCACTACTCTCATGTCATTCTTCCTTACACTCTTAGCTTTGATATCCAGAGAATAACTTTCTAGAGAAATAAATACTCTAGGACATCTCCATTTTGACTATCATTTTTAAACAGTGCATTCCCAGACAACATCTCCCATTCTCTCTAACCTGAGCATCAATAAAGCACACAAGCACTCTAAAACTGGAGTCATTTCAAGCCTCAATCCAAATCCATTGCAGATCTATTGGTCTCTTTCCACTGATGATGGTAGGTATTGGTTTTAAGACATCTGAGTTCCCAGCCAGTTCTCACTGGAAGTCCTGGCCCTATGCATCACATACATGAAACTGCTTGGATCTAACACATCCAGTTGAGGACAACTCAGAAAATATGTGAAAGAAATACCGATGAAGTGATTTGCCTTAAAAAAACAAAGTCAATATAATTAGTACCTTTATTCTTTTTTGGGTTTTGTTTTGTTTTGGTTTTTTTTAAGCAATTGTACTTAGCAGGTGGAAGTAATTTTTCTGAAAAGAGTAAGAAAAAGGGGCCCCTGAAATACTATGAAGAGGTGAAAAAACACTTTTGAGCTGCCACATTCCCAAGACAGAACACCACTCCTAATGGTCTAAGAAAAAAAGCTGCACCATGAATATCATGTATTAAGAGGTGACAGAGGTGAATAGTTTTGGTTATGAAAATTAGCAAAGCAAGCTACCTTTGTTCTTCCATTCACAATGAATAGTCTCCAACTATTGTTTTGTCTCTTCATGTCAACTTTGTGCACCATCTTTAGAAAAAAAAAAAAAGATTACTACCATGTGGGATAATTGAAAACACAATTACATTACCTCTTAGACACAAGTCCTTTTTCCAGCGTGGTTACATGCAAGAAAGGCAAATCGTGCTGTAAGCAATGAGATGAAAAGACTGGAACAAACTGTAAGCAATTAGCCTGGTAGACCAGATGGAATTGGCCAGAATTCAGATGTAGTACAAATGAGTATAAACAAAGAAGCTGCATTTGCTTACCTCATGTCTGAATTCGATCTATTCATCTTAGCATGTGAAAAGCAGTGTTACTGGGAGCAATTCAGCTGTAATTCTTGCTCTGTTGTAGTCAACTGTTACTGACTTCAACTTGCAGAAGATCCAGCTCAGAATGGTTAAAAATGCCTCCCCTTCTAAAAGCAGTCTTCAGTGCATTTCAGAGCAGAGGCAGGGCCTCCCAACTGCCTTTAAAAGAAACTGCAAATGTCAGTAAGACTTCAGCAGTGAAACGTCAATGAAATCAAAATTATGGTTCTAGGTAACAAGAGAAAAATTATGTCTAGTTAAGGAAGTCTTTACTATTCCAGACTAACATGAGAGAATTCTACTATGGTGTGCTTCTGGTGTTTTAAGACAGACCAACCAAGACTTGTTGAAAAAACATTCTTACAAGTGTGTCAGAATAGAAAGCAGCATTCAGAGTGAGGATAATTCAGAGGAGGGTTACACACAGCAAACAAGTGATGTTCACGTTGAAATGCATGAGATGTGCTTTCTCTCACTGAGACACATGTTATGGTTTTCATATCAGCCTATTCTCACTAGAAATGACTCCATCTTCACTGGTCATAAAGTACAATCCCACAACACTACTTGCTATGGCAAACAATTTGTCAGAAAGAAAAGCAGAGCAACTGTTCTTTGACATAGTGCCTGTTGCTGGCCCTTTCCCAGTATGCAGCTGCCAACTGCATGGCAGTTGTACCCCTCTGTAGGTTAGGGTAAAGATACAGCCCTAACCAGCTCTTTCTTTTAACCTCCCTTCGGTGCACTAGTGCCCTTGTTAATCTTTACTTCCCAGTCATGAGAGAAAGAGATACTTTTTTCTCCAGGGACTACAGCTACAGCCCATGCAAAGCACAAGCAAAGTCTCGGGGTACACCCAATCTCCTCCCCAAGATGGGCAGACATAATTTTTCAGAAGAGACACATCCCAGCACTCCACATAACAATGACAGAATGGAGGAGAGTAAATTCCAAATCACTCAGTATTTTTTCCTGCACTCCCTCTTACATAACCCCCAAAATTCAGTCTCACAACAGCCTGCTGGGAGCAGAGGGGATGGGTTGGGAGCTCACTGACAATACCAGGCACATGCGTGTATCAGGCACAGCCACCACACACACAAGGCAACAAGAATTAGCTAGTCTGATGCAAATGTCAGCCAGTTTATGTAATATCCTTTTACTCAGCATTTGTTATTCACCGGAGAGTGAAGAATCGCAATGAAGAGTCTCTGAAGAATTGAAAGCAGGGAGAGTTAGCTGGACTCATAGCCTTGCTGTCACTGCTGTTCTTGGCTGCTTGATGGGTGCAAGAACCACCAGTGCAACTGGTGTTAACAAGTTCTAATTGTTATTAATAGCAGTTGTCATTTTAAGCTGACTAAGCACAACAGCTCTGGGCTGCTGCTGATCATGTTATCCTGTGAAGCACACAGAAAACTCACTCAGGAATCCACTTTATTCAGAGAACAGCTTTTCAACTGGGAGAGAGCCAGAAGGGACCAAACAGATGACAGCAGTGTTAAGATTTGCTCTTTTTAACACCCAGGAAACAAAGGAAGAGCTGAGAAGTGGGAGGACAATATGGAAATGAACAAACTGCATATAAATAATACCAGTGATTTCCCCAGGCAGCCTCTCTGGCATAAAAATACATTGGTGATATACTCACACCTCATTGAAACAGGACCAAGAATCTCACCTGTAGTTTCAGAACTACGTATTTGGTAGATTACAAAACACAACCTTTGCCACTACACTGTATTACTTTTCTCTCACCATCCCTCCTTTCAGAGCTCTAATTTCCTGCTCTTTCCAGGAGACTGAGCAGTACTAAACTGTTTTGAACACTGCAGCTCTTCTAATAAACAGGAAGGGCAGAGGAAAAAGCAAAATTTCTACTTGTCACCAACTGAGGGAATTTCACTTAACTGGCCTACTGTCAGAAACAAAAGCTGTTACGATCAAATTAATGCTTAAAATATGCTTACAATGCACATCAGACAGCAGTCTGAAATTAAATAATATCCCTTGACAGGTAGTGAAAAATCTAAGACAAACCTAAGGTTCAAGTTCCAAAACTAAGTTCAAGGATTCATTATGAAATGCATGCTATTTCTATAACAATGTCATTAGGGAAAATCAAAATATCTAATCAGCAAACACAACAGCTTGGATTTTCACATTTATCCCAGTACTGGTGATTACCATGAATACCTTTTTTGACTTCAAATGTCCACAGAAAACTTGCCTGTTGAGCCTTCCCCTAAAAGCCACTGGCTTTGCTTCTCTTCAAAGCACTTTTTTTCACTTTTTTTTTTCCTATTCAGAATGTTTTAGTAACTGTTTATACATTTAGGATTATCCACGAGGGAGAAGATTTTTCTACATTTTTCTAAATCAATAAAGTTCCAAAAATTGTGCAATGTTGGGTGCGTTATTTAGTAATTGACTGTTCAAACCATTTTCTCACAGCTATTTTGAATCTTCGCAATAAAGTAATCTGTTCATTCAGTTTCATGATCAATCTGATCTATAGGAAGAGACATTCTGGAGAGTTTTGTTTTATTACAGTTACCTTCAATCCTACTGAGTACTTCTGGTTTTGATGGAGAAGACAGATCTAACATAACCGAAGCACAACTCCAGGCTGGGTGGGGAATAGCTGGAGAGCAGCCCTGAGGAGAAGGCCCTGGGGGTCTGGGGTTATGAAAAGCTCAACATGAGCCTGCAGTGTGAGTGCAGCCCAGACAGCAACTGAGTCCTGGGCTGCAGCAAGAGCAGTGTGGGCAGCAGGGCAAGGGAGGGGATTCTGCCCCTTTGCTCTGCTCTCCTCAGACCCCACCTGCAGTCCTGTGTGCAGTTCTGGAGGCCCCAGCACAGGAAGGACATGGAACTGTTGGAACAGGTTCATAGGAGGCCACAAAGATGCTCAGAGAGCTGCAGCAGCTCTGCTCTGAGGATGGGCTGAGAGAGTTGGGGCTCTGCAGCCTGGAGAAGAGAAGGCTTCCAGGAGACCTTAGAGTAGCCTTCCAGGATCTGAAGGGGGCTACAGGAAGGCTGGGGAGGGACTATTGACAAGGTCTTGTAATGACAGGACAAGGGGCAATGGGTTTAAACCGGAAGAAGGAAGATTGAAAGTGGATGTTAGGAGGAAGTTCTTTCCAGGGAGGGTGGTGAGACACTGGCACAGGTTGCCCAGGGAGGTTGTGGTTGCTCCCTCCCTGGAGGTGTTCAAGGCCAGGTTGGAGGAGGCCTTGAGTGACCTGTTCTAGTGGGAGGTGTCCCTGCCTATGGCAGGGGGTTGGAACTAGATCCAACCTTACCATTCTAGGATTCTATGATATGGATCTAACCTCTAAAAGCAAGGGTAACATTCTGTGAAAGATGAGCAAATAAATAAACAAGTCTGGTTGACACAAAGAAAATGTTCAGCAGTAACTTAAACATTGTGTCAGCATCAATTTCAGTTATTTACAAGATTTGTTTTTCCAACTCTTCTTTTTCCATAATCAAACTTTTCATTTGTGACTCTTGCAGTAAATGACAATGTGAGTTATTATTACAAATACTCAGACAACTAAAGGAGTATTTATGTCCTTGTGAATGCCCTAAGAGTCATTAGAACCAGTCTGGCTTAAGGGTTCTGTCTGATAGTAAAACCAACATTTTTCCTTAGATAGAAGTGAGGTAGAGGACATGTTAGTAAAAAACCTACAGGAAATGAGGAGTTATTAGAGATTGTGTTCTAGTCTAAGTGTAAAATGATTATGCCGTTATGTAGTGTCTCTTAAAAAAACCCAGTGAGCTGCAGACTTGCTCTCAATGCTCCTAAATTCAGCCTCTTTTGACTGAAATATGGACTTGAGCAATGCCCAGTGAGGTTCCCCCTCTAAGAAACCCCACTTGTAGAGAGCACACAGACACCATGGACCTCTCAGCATGCAGGAGGAGAGATGGCAGTTTCTGAAACCGAGATTAACGCGATCCTTTACCATAAAGAAATAACAGGAGTCTGATGGATTTTTCTTTTTCTATTTGGAAGTAGTTTTGTTTTAAAATGTTTAATTTATAATTATATCATTCTGGACAAATGCTTAGTTGTGTTATGGCTCTCTGCCCAGAGATCCTCGTGGATGCAGCTTTTAACAATTTGTGTTTCACAGATGGTCTCTATTTGCCTTTTGCCTTTTTTTTTTTTTTTTTTAA
>VWYK01089891.1:59058-117313 GCA_013399775.1 Semnornis frantzii
CTCACTCTCCTGCCAATTTCCAATGTGATTCAAACCCGAGTTCATTTTCTGGTCTGTTGCAGCTAGAACTCTTACAGTACTTTGTCAGAAGCAGAGTACAGAGGGGTTTGTAAGAAAATCAGTTGGAAGAATTTCTGCAGCTGAGAGAAAAAAGGATTTAAGAGGCTAGATCAGATGACAAGGCTATCATCTTTATATTAATCTTTTCCTTCATGCACATTTTGGAGGCCAGGAAGAATTCTCTCTTGCCTAGATTTCTAATGGGAAAAGCTACTCATGTAGAGACAAGCTCTGCTGCAGAAGATAATGCTATTTGACTGTCTTGTCATTAATGAACATGAAATTATCAGCTAATAAAACATGGTGACTCAGTAAAGCAACCCAAGAATAAATCCTGGAGCACTTACAACTCCTTCCCAGTGCATTACATTTCAGTGGGACTTTTGCTATTGTTCTCAACAGACCACAAAGAGAAACTCAGGCTGCAATCCGCAGCGCTTTTCAGGCAAATAAAAAGGGGAAAATAAATGCCACAAAGAATCCTTTTGAGGCTGCTGGCAACAGCGCAGATACAAAATTAGCCTCTGCTTGTGACGTGCAAATAGATGGGTGTCACCCAGGTGGAAAAGATGACACATTAAACAACAGTCAGTCTCTCATGCCATCATATTTGACACCAAAAGAACGACAAACCTCATGTTTCTTCCTTAAACTACTGTGATCTGCCGTGCATATTATGCAAGTCATCACACCTGCATTTAGAGATGTAGGTGCAGAACAGATTATGTGACACAAGAGGCTTATCTACATGAATATAACCTGAGCTTCCTACACAAAAGAAAACCTTTCAGACAGTTCAGAGTCCCACAGCTGGAAGTTAACAGGGAGCGTGATAGCCAAGCAGACTCTATGTGATTATGATTAATGGCACATTACAGACTACTTTGCTCAATGAGGTTCTTTGCTGGGCCAGATCCTGGCCTCAAAGGCTCCTCTGGAGACCAGAGCCATCCCAGGAGATGGCTCCTGGACACAACAATCCACCTAAAGAGAAACTCAACACAAGGCCGACTGTATGAGAGGGAAGGCTTGCTTTACAGAACGTACAAGTCTCAGAGGATAAAATGACTTTTTCAACAAAGGTGGATCCGTTTGGTTCGAAACCGATTTAAACCCAATGAAACTCCAGGTAACTTCCAGAGTGTCTACTCCTCAGGAAATTTGAGGCAGGGATGTGTAGATAAATACTTAAAATACAGCAGACAGATTTTCATCTATTTAGGACTTCATCTGAAAGCAATGAATTTGTAAACGAGGGAAGGCAAGACAGAGTCATGAACCTGTTCTAAAAGTAAGATAATTTTTGTTAAGCCCCAGTAAAAATCCTCAATAGCTATTTGCTGGTTTACAAAGCTTGAAGATTAAAAAAATACTTCTTTTTCCATTGGATATCACAAGAGGGAAATGACCATGACCAAAATAACGTCTCTCAGATCTGATGTATGAAACAACTAGTCTAAAGGAAATACTACCTTCTTTGACTAGAAGCACGGAAGGGTTCAAGGATACAGTATGTATTTTTAAAGAAAAAACTAATACACATGTTTGGAAAGGAAAAAGACAAGACTTAAGCCACTGGCAGTACTTGCAGACATCCACAGACATTTTGAATAGAGGTATTCTTCTGGGGGCTTTCACCTTGTCTGAAGGGTTTGTACTTGTTCCAGGTCTTGCACTGTTTATTACATTTTAGAAAGTCAAGTTATTCTTTCCTACTGCACTGCAAACTAGAATATTACTCTTACTAATTTTGGGGACTCAAGAGCAAACAGAGGAGAGGAAGAGCCAGGCACAGATGAAAGGATAATTCTAAAAAAGAAATTTGTTTCCACTTAAGAAAAAAAAAATTCTAGACAACTCAACAGAAGAGGTAAAGATTTTCCTCTAACTTGCAGTAATAAAGTCTATTAATTTTCTGCTTGCAATATGAAAACCATTGCTGTCAAAAAGGCCGGACCCAGCACCACATAACATTAGCAATACAAGAAGCATGACAAGGGGCAGTTCCTTACACTTTTGTCACACAAATAGAGATCTGACACTGGACATTGCTATTAAAGGCACAAATAGAGAGATCACATGTAAAATAAATGACTGCAGATTATAAGGAAATCACTTTGTAAAAGAGGTATTAATGAGTAAAACTCAAAACCTCACATATACTTGAGCCTCCTTTCATTTCCAGAGTACTTAAAAAGACGACATTGATTCCATCCTGGTGGTACAGCAGTTTGTATGTAGAAGAACCATTTTGCTCTACTGAGCTTGGACTGTATCTTGCATGAGTACTAGTAGCACGCTAACATCAGCAAAAGCATCTGTAAATTCTCATTCAAGACCTAGATTTGCTCATAGCAACACATAAATCAGAACGCAAACAGCTTTATTGTCCTTTTAAAAGAAAATCCAATTCATAAATCCTAGTTTCACTTGTTAGCTGAGAGATGGACACAAGCATTTGAAGGAGGGCAGGGAATGGAGTACCTTATTTGCATAGTGCTTCTTTACATCATAGCCGGGTGTTAAACTCATGTTGTAAAGCAGCCTACAGTTGAGTTTTACAGGTAAGTGAACAACGTTAGGCACAGACACAAAGCACCTACTTTTAAATCAGCCCCTATATTTTGTAAGACTTTTCTTTAGCAGTTTAATAACAAGTCTGTTTAACAATCAGAGAACAAATAAGAAACACTGGAATAACCAATTTAAGTAATTTTGTCCAGCTTCTCCTGGCATTGAAATTCCTCTCTCCTTCCAGTTTCACTGGCCTTGGAAGTGGTTCTAAGAGGAACCTAGGAGGCTGGAGGTTCTCCTCAAGTTCTGCTAGGAAACAGTTCTGAGCATCCATCACTGAAGTTGAGATTTGAAAGCTGTTCCCACATTAGCCACACCAACTTCATGTACAGTAATTCCTGATCTGACATTTAGCAATTCTGTTGAGCTTATTTACAGCACTGCTCCAAGATGTCAAATCCTTTGCAAATACAAGCTAAATAACTGCACAGCCACAGTCACACAGAAAACCATTTATCAAGTTAATTGGTGGTGCTTCAGATTTGGGCTTCTTTTCCAGTAAAGCTCTTTTACTGCCAATTATATCTGAGCTTCCTGGCTTCTGGCAGCCATCAGCATATTGTCACAGCTACGTGGGTCCAGAAAACAAGCACCTCTGAACCAGAACATGAATGATATGCTTGGGGTGGTATTAAACAGTGCTTACATAAACTAAGAGATAAAGGGCAGCAAGTGAGGTACTGAACACTGACTGAACAAGGCATACCCAAGGAACTGGATTAATGTTGTGTTAGGAGGACTCTGCTAGTTAATTAAACAGATCTAACCAACAACCCAGACAAAACTGCAAATACAAGGAGCAGCAAATGAAATGCAAGATTAATACCCAAAGCAAGACATAATTCATTTTAATTTACTGGAGAGATTCTTTTTTGTACAGGCTGTTCTTGGACAACATTAGAATTTCACTGATCATACAGTTATTTGATCTGTAGGTTTCCTTTGCCACAGAGAGGAGGTGAATAGATTAATTGCCCTAGTTCAGGATTGTGTGACCACACTAGAGGTTAATCTTTTTTACTAAGAACCTGTGTCTGTTCTGCTCTAGAATGTGTATTTCTGTGTATGTAAATAAAAAAGGATTTCATACAACGCCTCTGGAGTAATTTTGGCTCTCCAGTACTAATAAATGGGAGTTTTCTGGGTTTGTTTTGTTTTGAAGTTTAGTCAGTAAAAGCAGTGACTCAGATTACACCTTGGAAATAAATTAGTTCACCAATTGTGTTAGTTTTAGTCATCTCTCCAAACCTGCAACACTGGTTAAGTATTTGGTTGCACAACATAGCAGACTGAAGTTGCAAATAGCACTAAACCCTAAGCCAGTGATCTGAGCTGAAATAAAAGACAGTCAGGGAGCCATCTTCCCATCACTTCTAAAGAAAATCTGCATGCTGTCTTTTGTACACTTGCAATAATTGAAAAATAATTCTATTGTTTGGAGTAGCCCTTGCTCCCCAAGGAAAGAATTCCTTTCCATCCAGATTTTCACTTTTGTTTTGAATCTTAACCAAGCAAAGAAAACAAACACAGGCCTTGGTTTCCCCCTATTCCCAGAGCTCTTTCTCCATCTGTGCCTGATCACGGCCCGGCCTTTCTTTTCACCCCTCTGAAAAGCACACAAGGATTTCTCCCAAACATGGTACACATATGGCTGCTGGGGATGGTGCTGGTAAACTTGGATTTGGATTTAATGTGACCTTAAGCCACTCCTAGGGGCAACTGAGGGCCTGATGTGGAGGAAGATGATGGGAGGAAGAAGTTGGGAAACTACTTTTTCCTTCCACTCTTCTTCAAAAACCTGTGCCTCATCCCTGAACTGCATGGGACAGTCCCTTCCCTACAAAGTGTGGCATTTCCCCATTTCCCAGGCATGTAAAAATTTAGCTCTTCCATCACATCAAACTCTACACAAACAGCCTTTGTGTAGCCTAGGAGGAGCCTCGGCCCAGGAGAAGGTGAACTCACCCGCGGCAGTTGCTGAAACCCTTCCCTGTGCTTAAAGCCCCAGAAGAAATGCACAGCACCTCTGCTCTGTGTTGCAAAGAGGTTTGAGAGGTTTTGGAAGTTAAGGAAGCCACATGTGTATCTTGTATTTCATGCTAAAGAAGGAAGTTGCCTTGAGGACAGGATGCATCTTAATATTCTGTGCACATAAAAGAAATAATTAACCCAGGATACAGTATCTAGCTAGTTCAAAAAATTTCCTATTTCACTGGCCTCTAGAGAAGCAAGTGTTAAATAACCCAAATAAGATGCTTAGCAGATTTTCAGAAGAGCTCTGCATGACAATATTTAAATATCTCGCTATGTGCTTTTTAAAAGCTTGATTGGAAAAATTACATCATTTTGGGTTTTCTCAACATTTGGTGCGTCAGCTCTCAGTGCCTAAGTGCCCTATAAATAAATGTTTGGACCACCTCAATGCAATTCCTCTATGCAGTTTTTCCATAATCACTTAACTATTATTCAAATAAAGTGCACATGGATCTTTGCTGGGGAACAGAGGTTATGCAATGCTCATTACTGGAGGTTCAAGCAAAACATAATAAAGCCAGACATAGGCTGCAAACACTTGCAGGACAGAAGAGTTTGCTTTTATTTATATGCTGTGTTTCCATCTCTGCTTGCTTAACAGCCACCGGCTCCTTTTGCCTCTTTTGATCTATCAAAAATCTTTCTCTCTCCTGTCTTAACACACCAAGAGCGTGGCCAAGCATTTTAATGTCAGTTGCCAACTGATTAATACTGAAAATATAATTGCAGTGTGATCAGAACTTCAGTATAACCAGATCCCTATGCTGCTAGGAGCTCCTGTTTCAAATTAAAGTAGGAATCCCTATAGTACTGATGAGATTTTGCCAAAATCCACTGCATTCTCAAGTTTGTTAGAAAACCAAAATATTTAGTTTCAGGTCAGAGATGACTAAATACTATGAGCATAGCTTTCTACACACAGAAAAGTTTGTTCTCCTATTTCTAAAAGGCAATTGCTATTAATATGCTCCTTTACCCTCCTTAAAAGCTTTCCAGTTACGTGAGTAGAATACAAATATAAAAATAAACATGCAATTCAGCAATGAGAACTCCAGATGAAACCTTCAAGAATGATGCTGTATAGCACTAAAAGGTCTATCTAGATTCATCTAACCCATATTTCAGGATGAATTTCATCATCTGTCTTTCTTTTGCTCAGGTACTGAATAGATCAATTAGTCACTGTCACAACCCGGTATCCTGAGCCAACCCTGGACAGTGGAGGAGGCCATGCTAAGATTCAAAAATCCCCTTGGAGTAAATTAAAGCGAGGCAACAGCAAGCAGCTGATGAATTGGCTTTGTCAGAGCCAGCGAAAACTGTTAGTAATGGACTGGAGCAGGGGAAAATGAGAAGCAAACGAAGAGGGGAACAGAGAGAGTCAAGAAGTCAGAGAAAAAGAAAGGTATCACCACTGCTTGGAGCCAGTGACGTTTTCATAGGCATAGTCCAGGTCCTACAGTGGCAGGTGTATGTCTCAGCAGAGCAGATTCAACATGTGGACCCCGAAAGTTGTAGTCCTTCTACGCCATCTCCAAATCTCAGAGGTGTGAATGAGTGGGGTGTGCGCTCCAGTGCAATGTCTCCCCTGGCCTTTCAGTGGCGCTGTTGCAGTAGTTTTAAAGAGGGCGTTCCTGCCTCCGCAGAAACAATCTTTCCCTCCTTAAGCCATCTGCCGAGCCAGCATCTCTCCTTCAGAGCTATTATAGGCCATCACCCTAATTCAAGACTAGGTTATGTCACACCTAGTTTGAGGCTATCAGCCCTGCCCTGCCACACTATTGGGTTTTTTTTTGAGACAACAGAGGATTGAGCTATCAGAGGCACCTAGCATGAACGTGTTATGAAAGATCTGAAGATTTGATGCCACTGTGGAAAAAAGCTCCAGGACAAAACACATTTAGATGGATTCTTGATAAAATTCTTCTGGCCAGTTCTATACTTAAAAGCTCAATTTCACCTCATGCTTAAGGTTAATTTCAAACCTCAGTAGCCCACTTTTTTAGGGAACTCTCAGCTATGGAGACCTACAAGCAGCCAGCAAGCCTCAGAAAGGGCTGGGTTTAGCAGAATGTGGTGTAGGTTATGGAGTTTTGTGTTCTAGGGATGAAGACATCAAAGGAAGCAAAAAATGTTTTGGAAAATAAGTAGAAAATATCAGATACTGTCAAATATCTACTGACAATTTTAACAGGGTAGAAAGTCAAAGGCACCACAGGGCAGCCATTTCACTAATGGTCTTTCCTTTTTAGTATTAACTCAAGTGCTCAGGAATTAGGCACTAGATGGGAAGGGCATCCCAGGAGCTACCAGCAACTCTTCAGGACACTGTGTTAAGGCTCAATACAAGTCAATTGGGGCACTGCCAGTGGTCAGGGGGGTTTGAGGGAGCTGATGTCTTCTGCAGTGGGGAGATAACACAAGGAAAAAAAGTTCTAAAGAAAAACTACAATTCCAGTAGTAATTAAGCAGCAGCAAAAGCTCTAACAGTAAAATAACTACTTGATTTCTGTTTTTTCCAATCAGACTCAAAAAACATTCTTCAGTCCACCCTAATTCTTAGTTTTCCCCACAGAAGGACTAGGACTGCCTGCCACCAGCACCAGCAACCACGAGGAAGTGCTTAATGAGCACTGCCAGCCATTAGCTTTTTAATAAGGAAGTTCCTAAATGCAAGAATGCATTTTAGTATCCTCATTTCCATTATTTTTCCATGCTGTTTTCACCAGTCTGGCCAGACATGTCACTTCAAGTGTGATTCAGAACACCGAATTCAGATAAAATATCTCCATAGTTACACACTTCTGTCTTGCAACAAGGTGCCTGTTCTCCACTGTTCTGATCTCATATGTTAAGTGCTGAAGCGCAGTAAAAATGCCTTGCATCAATCACCATGATTGACTTGTTTTCAGTTTTTAGACAGCAGTTAAGACACACAGTATTTTGTCCTCTCCAAGTGTAGGTGAAAGAGCTCAAAGCAAATAATCTAAAAATGCAAGTCACAATCTCAAAGAACGCTTTGTGTAGAGATATAAAAGGGAAGATTCAGCCTGAATTTATGTCACAAGAAAAATTCCAAAGGGTACGTATTTGAAAATAGGAGATATATTGCCCATACTAATATGGAAAAGTAGAATCTACTATGACAATCTCATACATTATTGCGAGTTCAACCCCGACATTTGCAACATTCAGAAATTAAAGGAAGATATTAATAAAAAATTAATTACATTATATATATTCTTTAACACATGTATGCCAATGGTACTTAAGAAATCTCCACCTTACTTTAGAAGGCATTAAAGAAGAATTTACAGAACACAAGTCCAACTATCTCATACAGGCAGTGCATGTTCAGAACATAAGTGTATCCAAGGTATCAAGCATTTTTCCAACGAGACCCTCCACATACCAAATAAAATGATTTTCATTATACTGAAAAAAACACTGCTCATTTCCTCTGCTAGGAGGAAGTATGGTTAGTCAGTTTGACTGGATTCACCCATACATACAGATGGTATCACCAGTTAGAAATGCACTGCTGGGGTTAGAGCTAAGCTCAAAGTAATCTTTCTTATTTAACTCGTATTTCTAGAAATGGGAATTTTTATCTACCTTGTGACTACCTCAAGTTCTGATTTGTGGCATTGCACACCGAAGTCACGATCATAACTGAATGTTTGCTTTATAAAGTGTAAGGAAATGTAGGTTGGACTCGGACTTCTTTCACTGACTCCTGGACTTACAAATAAAGCCTGAACGTCCTACAGAAACATAAATTCACTTGATGCATACGAGTTCAATAGCTGATTCCTTTTGGGACCTGTAATAATTTCAGCATCTGTTTGAAGCACCAGTAGCACCAAGTCTAGAGCTCTCCGCCACGCCTCTGTTTTGGCTGTAACATTATCATAAACCTTTAAACCTTCTCCACAGTCAGCAGAAGGACCAGAACCACCTATGATAAGAGCACCTCTTCTAAACTCTTGCAGTATATAAGCTGAGGGAGAGCCACAGTCAGCTGCTTTTTTGAGGTGATTATCAACTGCGGTGCAGGCTTCCAACTCGGATGCAGCTTCTGCAGCATTACACATAACGGCTGAAAGATACTGCTTCCAGCCACCTGCTAATGCCTGGAGCACAACTGATCTGTACTCCATCCCAGTCGCTGCCAGCCAAGGACTAGGAAACTCTTTCACAGTGTCTCTGCTGGCTGGCTGTGATGGCTGTTCTGCAAGCATCTGAATGTGACTAAGGCACAAGAGCTCCACTGCACCACCACCAAGAAAAACCTTCTTGTCATTTAAAGCATGATGGAGTCGATACACTAAAGTCCAGAACTGGTCTTCAATGAGCTGCACCTTTGAAGCTACAGTAGTAGAAAGCACAGCTGTGAGCAGGCCAATTCCTTCTGCTTTTACCCTGACGGGCACAAGCTCACCCAGGTCCACTGCACGCTCATCACAGGCCTTCCACAGCTCCACTTGGACCCCACTGCCCACACATGCAGCATTCAGTTGGGTGAGGTATGTCACTGGCTGGGCACCGGTGGCCTCGCCAAAGGCACGTAACACATCCCGAGTCACAGAACCAATTACCAAGATACAGTTTGCTACACACCTTTCCATCAAGTTTTTGCACACATTTCCTTTGACCAAAACCAAGTTTACTTGGAAGTTTATCAGAATATCTAACATGGTGCTTAGCCACGAGTCTCCTGCTCTGCCTTCCTGTAGGCTAGGGCTCTCCAATACCGTCCGTACATTAGATGGTCTATTAAAACCTAAGTGACGATATTGTTCAGACAGGTCACCATCCATTAGCAGAATCCGAAGGGGTCTGCCTTCAAAGTGTTTGATAACTCTGGCATGTTCCGGTGATACTGATGTGACAAAGCCCATGGAGACACAAGAATAGCTTTCAGGCAGGCCCAGTAAACAGCACGTCACAATTTCTGCAACGTTAAACTGGGAAGAGCCACTGCATTCTGCTCGCTCTTGCTGATATGCAACAATGCTCTCAAGCAGTTTCATGCTAGTCTGATTTCCATGGCTCAGGGCCATTGCCAGGTGTCCTAAACCAGAACATTGACATGGATATGACGATGATCCTGAAAGGTGTTCTTCAAAAGTACCCTGCTGACTTGAAAAATGGCTTTTTCCTAGAGTGCTGAAGTATCTGCTATGGGTTAGCTTTCGTTTGTTACAGCCAGAAATCAAAGATGTACTTTTGTCACCTGCTGGTTTGCCAAGAGATGCCACCAAACCAAAGCCTGCCAAAGGTGAGACCAGATACTTGTTACCTTCTTGACGGGAATGAGAATTTATTGGAACTTTTTCTGATGGGGCAATCTCTTTTTGAGAATAGCAGGAAATCTGAGGATTTAGAAGACTGACACATCCAATTTGGCAAGCTTTGCTAGAACACAGCTCTTTACTGACATCGTGTATAGATCTTTGAAGACACTGGACTCTCTCACAGCAAGAGTTCAACCCTTCAGACATCACAGATACTATGGCTGAAACAGGAACATTCTGCTGGAGGCACTCCAGCACAGCACTGCTCCAAGCACCAGCAAGAAACAAGAGGGTACTCATCCCAGTCTTAAACTCTTTGTTTTGTGCCTGAATGGTTTCATTTAGAAGTTGTCCGGCAGCACTGGTTAAATCCAAACTTTCAATTAGTCTAAAAGCAGAGCAAATCAATGTGCTTTGGTTGGTGCTTTCATCCACAATGAATTTACATGATTTCATTGGCCCCAGTAATGTTCTTCCAGCTAAGGCTAAAGATGAGAGCTGCTGAAGTCCAATATGTCTTCTTGCATTCACATCCCTGAAAGCCATGGGCAGCAGGCAGCACCTGTGAAGAAAAGACAAACTTATTGCCCCATCCTCACAGCACTCCCAAGCAGGCATCGCCAACAGATCAACACTGAATACTGCTCTCCTAGGAGGCTCTCTGAACAGAACAGTTCTTCATCCTGTGCACAGCTTCTGAAGTGTTGCATTGCTGAAATACCATGGAATTTTTAATTGCTGGCAGATTCACTACACAAGAAACGCATGGTGAGAAGTGCTGTTGATCCCACTGATTCCTTAAACATGAGGCAGTACAGATGGTGCAGAACTACCATTTCCCTCCTCACGTCCTATCTGGAATTTCAGTTATTTGTCGTACTTCAGAGAAAAGTCCATTAGAACAGAATGGACAACTATGTGCAAAACAAGTGCTCTATACAGACCCATTTTTGGTTCCAATAGTCACGTCACTGCCTTGAACCTTCAAATCTTGAAAAACATAATCAAACTTATTTTATTCCAATTCTTTATTCCACTGAGCAAGCAGCAGTACTTCACTGAAGATGCAGGAAAAGAATGCCACTTTGTCATACCTCGAAAAGCAAACTGCCAAGAATTTAAAGTCTTCATCTACCGAGTTTTGACATGTCAAAAATAAATCTTCTTTCCCTTGAAAGCCCTTCCACACCACAGTCCTGTGGCAGACCACAGGGATTAAACTAAAACCTTTTTTTCGTTTTTGAATGAAGTATACACACCAGAATTAAGAAGCCTTAGCCACATACCTTTTACACTCAGATTCAAGTAATTTGTTTCGTCTTCCTAAAGGCCCTTTTGCATAGCCATTTCAAATTAAAAAAAAGAAAAACTAGTTTTCCATCCTGCTCAGTAAAAGTCCATCTGAACATTACCTCAAATGAAGACGTGTGAATTAAAAGAGCAGAGTAAGCAGCCAAAAATAACCTCTATACACTGACAAGACTTGTACTGCTGTACTCCAAACTGACACCACCACTTCCCCTCAATTACTAGATACAGCTTTAAGTACTAAAAAAGTAATTAACCATGAAATTATTGTAGTCTAGAGTTAAGCATAATAATCAATTTAAGGAAAGAACTTTTAGATAAGCAGGCAGTTTTGATAGTGCTCTGGGGGTGCACATCTGAAAGCCTCCATCCCAGTTGCTCAAGAGCTTTTCTAGGAATATTCCTTGGCAATGCCTTGTCACAATGGTCTAGTCATACTATGTATCCATACCAATACTTCTAGTAATAATAATGGATGAACAAATAGCCGTAACATTTTTCTTAGCAGGAATCCTTACCTTATTATCATAAGAATGGTGTGATTTATTGTCACTGGATGATTGAATTCAGTATGAAACGTTTCCCCTGCTCCTCCAATAACCTCATCATTCCACCTGATTTCTCTTAAGGATTTACTGAGATAGTCCTTCTTGTGGGCAGTTTTGTTGGGTTTTCTTAGGCAAGAAGGTTTTTGTTTTATCTGAGATAATTCAACCAGTTCTTGATTAGCAGTGGTCATTTCTCAATCTGTTCTTGTTTTGATAAAAAGAACAAGTAGTCAGTTTGGGGTTTTCTTCATAACAGTAAGGAAAGAGCTACATTAGCTATGCTGAAAGGCCCAGCAATGCTCTCTCTTGACCTTAGGTTCAGTTTGTTTGCACAGACGGGTTTTAGAGGGTCTCACGTGAAGAGCTCTGGGATACAAGACGTATGCTAAACACTCACTTTGTCTTACAGCACCTGAGTCATGAAAGCTGAACTAAAACAACACAATTTCAAATCGATTTTTTAAATTCATGTATTTCTGTGAAATGTTGTCCAAGTCTGGCATGCATGGACGTACACACATCCTCTTGCGGCAGCATCGGTACACAAGGAATGCAAATTGAGTAGAAAATGCTCTGCTTGCAACTCCACCACGTGTTCTGTTAATGACCACAACTTACCTGGCCTACCTAAAAGGCAACTCTGTTATCGCTAACGTGGCAACACAAAGAGGATCCTGGAGTGGTGCAGCTGGCCCCAAAGGCCCATGGTGAAGCAGCCCGGCGTCGCTCGAGCCTGGAAATGGCAAGCAGCCCACAAACAAGCAAGAGGCAGAGGGCAGGAACTGAGGCCGCTCAGCAAGTGCCACGGAGCTGCCCTGCTCAGGCCTGGAGACGATCTAGCCGCTTTCTTGCCGGCCGAAGGACCAGGCCCTTCACATCAGCCCCACAGCAAACGGGTAGCGGTTCCTCACCGGTTCGGCCGCGCTTCCCGCCGCCGGGACAGAGGCGAGCAGCGGACACCAACTGCCGCCGCGCGGCGCGTTGCCAGGACACCGCCGCCGCCGCTTGTTTGTGCGACTAGCGGAGGGGCAAGCCCGCGCTCCCGTGACGTCACGAGACCACCCGCTCCCATTGGCCTAAGCTCAAAGAGGGAGGCGGGCTGTCCGCTACGTCCGGCTCGCTCATTGGGCAGCACGTGTTCGTGGCGAGCGATTGGCTGGGCTGTTAGGCGCAGCGGGGCCGAGAGTCCCCAGCCGAGCCGGAGCGGCGTCCCCGCGGCCAGATGGTGAGCGCCCTTTCTTTTCCTCATCGCGGGCTCCCCTTCCCCTCGCCGCTTTCCGCAAGGTCTCCGCTGAGGCCCTCTGCTCCTTCCAGCATGTGCCCGCGGCCGGCCTCAGGCTGCCGTCGGGCATGTAGGGGTGTGGGAAGGCCAAGGCCGTCTTCGCCGCTTGGTTTCCTCACCCAACGCGGAAGTCAACAGCTTGGTCAAGAAGGCATTAGCATCCCCCATCCCGCAAACTTGGCTCTATAAAAAACATCCCCAGCACTTGCAGAATAGGTCACTTGCTTTGGGAGTGTGGGGTAAACCGGAGGATATGTGCCTGGTTAATCGTAGCACAGTTTAACTGATTCCCTTCATCCGGACCCCTGTAGCATATAGCTAATTTAAATGGCATTAGTCAGGCTAGAGGAGCACTGACTGCTTTGGGTTGGAAAGAACCTTAAACATATAATTCCAAAGCCCTTGCAGTGAAGCAAGAACACCTTTTGGTCTAACCAGGTTGCTCATAGATTCTGGCTTTGAACACTTGGAAGGGTAGGGCATCCACAGCCTCTCTGCACAACCTGTGCCTCACCACCGTCAGAGTGAAGAACATAAAACATTAAATTGATTTGAACAACTGAGTTATGGAAGAAATGCACATGCTACTCTTCAGGATTGTAGACGTGTGCAGTAGGTTTATATATACAGAATGCCAGAAAAGAGGCTGAGGTAGTGTGTCAAATGCGTTTCTCCCACAGTGGAATCTGTAACTAGTAAAAACCTGATGCCTATGTCAATAGCAGGGGCAAGTCAGAGGTAAGCCAGGCAAAGTGGTCTGCAATGTGACCTGGATCACGGTAGAAATATTAAATTTCATTTCCAAACACAACAAAATGGAATCTTCTGCCTTACATACTGGGTATTCAAAAGAGAAATCCCAGCCAAAAAATACTAAGACTTCAGAAGAGGGAAGAGATTTCTTAGCACTAGTGAGAAAAATGCCTTTGTGTTTATTTATTTCTATAAAGCCCAAACAGTTGAAGTTGGCAGTGGGAGGAACTGCCCTTCCTTCTGTGAATCTGTGGAGATTCAAGACCAAAGACATCTTTCCTGCTCAGTAGTGTCTATGGGGAACACTCTGTACTGCAGTAGCTTACACGGGAAGCTGGAAAGGTCTCAGAAGTGCCCTGGATAATAATGTACCAGCTCAGCATGAGCTGGTTACTTCTTATGGGACAGATTTTGTGTTGATCTCACTTCTACCACAGCATGTTGTTACCTAGCACCACAGCTTGTTGCTGGGCATGCAGGCTAGAGCTATGCAGGTCCTTTCAAACTTTGTTCCAACAACAGAAACTTAGAGACATAGCATTTCAGCAGTGCCTTTGAGGACTGGCTGAATTTGAATCCCACCTACAGTCAAGACCCTATACAATCACCCTTTTTTAGCTCTGAGGATGATTTACTCACGTTTTCCAGGTGAAACCAGTCCTGACACATCAAAGCAACCAGCAGGAGGTGCAGGGGGTCTTAGTCACATCAGTGGAGTATTTGTTTTCAGACTGCCCGCTGGTTTTTCTGGCACTACTTCAGTTGATGAAAACATGATGCTCAAATGTGTATTGCACAGTAACAAAGTCTTCAGCCTGTTTTCTTTCTAAAATAACCAAAGAAAATGAGCATAGAACAATGTCTACCACTGGCAGCAAAAAAATATCTCTTACTTCTGCTACAGCTTTACTATTATTTATAATTTTTGCTGTGGTTTAAGTTTTCCCCAGAGTGGGCTGTTTCTTACCTTTTCTCTCCTTTCTGAAGGCTTCAAACTACAGAAAACCTGGCTTAGGTACAGCCCAGCGGAAGAAAAGTGGCTTGAAACCTGAGCTTACAGAAGAGCAAAAACAGGAGATCAGAGAAGCTTTCGATTTGTTTGATACCGATGGATCTGGAAGCATCGATATAAAAGAACTGAAGGTTTTCAAACTTACTTTTCTTGGATGGAGGTCTCTCTGGTCTCAAAACTGTAGCCCCACAAATTACCTGGTTTTTAATTTTAAAAAACAAAGCAGATAGCTGAGTTGCACTTCAGTAGCTGTTTAGGTAGTGTATGTGTTTGTGCATACGCACTGTATTGCACAACAGAGAAGGTTATTCTCAGTTCTTTCCATATGGTTTTATGCCTGATCTGTTTTTAAGCAGGAATCTTCTATCTCAGTTATTTCCTTCTCATATGCACTCACTCTGCCTCAGTTTCTGTAACCTAGAAGCATGAGTTACCTAAGCCTGTGGCTTATCTCAGGATTTATTTGGAAGCACTTATGCTTGGGTAAGGAGAACACGTTCTCTGAACACAGATGACAGATGTTAAACTGTAGTTCTTAAAATGGATTTAAGTGATTTAGCATTAACCACTTAACACAACTTTTCTTTTTTCAAAATTAATTCAAAATAATGGCTGCTATACAGGAAAAAGCGTTCCACTGTAATAGACAAATTGGAACATTTTCAGTTGTCCCACTGCAAGAAACTGGCCAGAAAACACACTTGGATGATGGTGGTTTGGCACTTTCCAGCAGAAGAATGCTTAGTGAGAAAATTTCTGCCTAACATTAACTATTGCTTTCCACTACAGGAAGGACAAATACAGTTCAAATCTTCCTCTAGCGGCATGTTCTTGAAACTTCAGTCTCTGCATTAAATACACTGTAATCATCTGGCACATCAGGACTGTGAGATTGCTGATAAACACCCAAGTAGCAAAATCATTGTTCTAGGCTGGTGAAGTGCCCAAGCCTGGTTTTAAACAATGCAAAACAAGAAGCATTTGCAGGACAAGATTCACCGCTCCGTTTACAGTAATGCTTTGCATGTGCTCTGTAAGGCTTAGTGGTTTGCTTTTCATTCCCTCAACTCAGCTCTGCTGAGGCTGAGACACTTAAAGAGTATTGTCAGTTCCCACCCCCTCCTCCCCACCACCTAGGCAGAGGTGCCAAAAACTATACATATGGATTTCTTCTGTCTCTGTGTATTGGATTATGTCAGTTAACTGCATGTAATTCTGCACCCACCAAAACTCATGGGCATTCTGCCCTTCATTTCAATGGAGTGAGATCATATCCCTGGTCTCCACCCTCCCTCAAGTCCTGTGATAATCCAGTCTCTTTAGGAACTAAGTAGATTGGAACCTTTACCTAATTCAAACACAAAAAGCTTTTCTTAGTTTCAGAAATATATCCATGGTCCACATTGATCTAAAGAGTACATACAACTGAATCTTAGGAATATCAAACCTATTACTGTTTGGAAAGATGAAACAAGCAGATTAGAACTCAAGATGTTTTCACTGCAGTGAGTTATTACAGTTTTGGATGAAGTGAAACAAGCTTTCAAGCAGCTGCTGACACTAATTCTGGTGGCCTCCTAACAGAACTGTTTTTTGGTGCAGGTTGCCATGCGTGCTTTGGGCTTTGAGCCAAAGAAGGAAGAAATTAAGAAAATGATAGCAGATATTGACAAAGAAGGAAGTGGCACCATTGACTTTGAGGACTTCTTGGCTATGATGACACAAAAAATGGTAAGAACTGTTAATACATACCTGTGGAACCATTACAAAGTACTGACAAAGAGTATCTTGGTGGTAGGTGTTTTCTAATAAATGTAAGATTTACTTTTCTTTTAGAGTGAAAAGGATTCGAAAGAAGAAATCCTGAAAGCTTTCAGATTATTTGATGATGATGGAACAGGAAAAATTTCATTCAAAAACTTGAAAAGAGTTGCCAAGGAGCTGGGAGAAAATTTAACAGATGAAGAACTGCAGGTAAATTCTGACTTGCCAGAGCTCCTAAGGATGGGTGGAAATGTATGCCTATACAAATAGGGCTGAGAGGTCAGAAAGATGAAGAGTAACCAAATACACAGTTAGGTTTTCACACGAGGTGCTTTTGGTTTGTTGTTGTTTTAATCTTGTGTTTATAGTCCAGTGCCTGATGAACTATACATTGTGTTTTGTAGGAAATGATTGATGAAGCTGATAGAGATGGAGATGGAGAAGTGAGTGAGCAAGAGTTTTTGAGAATCATGAAGAAGACAAGCTTGTATTAATATTTGTTGCCTTGCTATACAGCTGCTCCAAAAGATAACCTGGAAAAGACTTAAAAACTGGGCTTGTGTCTCCTGTGTATTTTCTGCCACATAAAGAATGAAAGGACAGGGCTTTGGTCATTTTCTTTTTCTATTTTTTAGCAAAGTTAATTGGGGAAGGGGGGTTTCAGTACCCAGAACTGTTCAAAGAAGATAGTGCAGAAGTGAAAAAGGAAACCTGAATTTGCAAGGCAAGTCAAACCCTCCCCTTTGACAATTACACTGATTGGCATTTTTGATAAAAAATGCTGTGTTTCAACAAGTTAAGTAAAACATGTTTCACTTGAGGTTTGAAGATTCCCATTGCTGCTAGGAAGGGCCACTTTTGACTTTTCTAATGTGACAGAACAAAGGTACAAGCACAGTGTTTTTATTCATTTTAAGGATTTTAGGTTATCTTTTGGTATGTCTCCTTTTGTTTATGTCAGTGGAAGACTAAATCCATTGCTTTATTTCTGTATGAAACACTTGTTTTCTCATGGCAAGTTGTTTTTGGACCTCAGAGGAAGCCAACATAGATACCCAGGTTTGGTTTTCCATTTGGAGCTGTGTGCCGCCTGTCTCTGTTCTTCTGTTTATCTGATGATCTGAAACTTGTCTTACTCGAATGTAACCTGCTTAGATTATCAAAGTTTATTGTATAACTGGTCAACAATCTTGTGCCATTGTTCTTACTCCCAAGACATTGCAGAGCTGCTGTTGTGCCAGGATTTCGGGTGTCTAAAAAGTTTGGTTCTGCTCTAGTGCGAGTTTTGCCTTTGGCCATTACATTCAAGTCACAGGGAGGAGTCACATCTGAAGTGAAAAAATAGCTCAGCTTGGACATCTGTGGAACACCAAGTACATTTAGATCCATGAAAACCAAATTCATTTCAGGCATCACAGGTTTGATTTTTTTTCAGAAGTACCTCCATTTTCTTAACCATTGCAGATACTGTCCCTCTAGGGCTTGCTGGAGAGCCACATTTCCATCTGTACTGTGGTGACAAAGCAGTGACACACAACAGGACATCTGATTATGTGGTTCTGCAGGAGGGGTCACTCTTGGGTCCTGATTAGACAATCAGGTTTGAAAAGTGCAGTGAAATGGTGTAATCCAAAATTGTGTCTCTGTCCAGTAAGGTGTCTGAACAGTTTGTTACTGCTCACAGCTAAGTAGCAAAATGTCATACAGGTTCCATGGGAAGAGGAGGGAAGGAAGAGTATTTCAGCAGTACCTGTTAAGATCCCTCTTTCCTTCAGACAGCTTCTGCTGCTTGACTGTACTAGGAAGATTTGTAGAAGGAAGGAAGAGTCAGGTCCTGGAGCTGCTTCAGTTCTCATGAGCTCTACGGGCCCAGCATGGGGAGAATTAGCTTCACAAGTGTTCATTTACCTATCTTCTCAGTGTGCAGATGTGGACCTGGCACATTCTGCCCCAGTCCTCCAAGTTTTGTACTCCAAACAACTGTACAGAGACTTTCTCTAACCTGTAGAGAAGTAGGCTTAAACCCATGGGAGAACAGAGGCTGTTTAGGACCCTGGAAAACCTGTTAAGTCCCCTGTTACATAGTCAGTGGCAGCAGACGTAACCTATCATACTCTTGAGTGTTTTAAAATGTCTATCACCTTTGTATAAACGTGAAATAAAACTGTTTTGCAAGTTAAAGTCTTTGTGTGCTTTCAACTTGGTGTCCTTGCAATGAAAACTAAATTTTCAAAAATATTTTTCAAGTGTTCAATGGTTCACCAAGTACATTTCGTCTTCACTTTTCTTTCTAAGAGAGAAATCCTTAGGTGCAGTAGTCTGTCATGCAACGACTCTCCTTCTTCCCCTACGCTGATTAAAAGTTTCTGGTGCTAACCACTTCGATTCAGAAAGGGAAATTTGAAGTTGTAACTGATATGGGGAATCCCAGAGCCTATCAGAGCTGTACTTTTTCTAATGCTGCCACAGGAAAGGACGCTGTTTAGCTATGATGCATGTCACTTTGCTCTTCCTGTTCTAATGCTATTTCCTGACCTCTGCAGGCAGGAAAGACAATCATACCAGGTGAGATGTTATTTCTGTCTTGCCCATTAACCTCTTCAATCTGGAATGCTGAGCACTGGCTGAATTAGCACAAAACTTGCAAGCGTTACCAGAACAAGTGCCATGCTGCTTTAGTCCCCCTGATAGTGAGAGATAAATCTTCCCCCCCCCTCTGGCCACCTGACAGCAGCCCACAGCAGTGCTGTGGTTCCACATCAATTATTTTTCCCGCCCTTGTAGATCATTCCTGTCCCTCCCAGAATGTTAGGATTTACATTTATGCACATGGTGGAGCTGAAGCCAGTGGCAGAAGTCAGAGCTGGGTTTGTGTGAGGAACAGGTGCTGAAATGTCCTTTCAGGAATTTCATCCTCTTACTGTGCTGAAAAAAGCAACTCAGATCAATGAACTGGGCAGCTACCCAGCAGGTGTTATTCCTGGGCTCTGTTTTAGTGCCTACTTCAGCAGCTTTCCCTAGACAGAAATGTTTCACTAGAGACGACAAGATCACTTGCACTTGTCTTCTTCTCCTCCCATTCATCCTGTTCTCAAAAAGAAGAGCTGGGGCACTTCCAGAGACCTGTATTCAACTCTGTTGCACTGAAACACCAAAAAGGAGGCAAAGCACTGATTTGGGTGGCCTTGCATGACCTATACCTCAAGGCACCTGAATCCAGGTTGTGATCAGTGTGCGTGTGCTGACTGGCCTCTGCTGCAGAAGGGAATGTGCCAGTCCCACTCCTCCTGCATGTTACCTACAGACTGACCTGGCCAGCAGTGGAGCAAGAGGAAGGCAAACAGCTGTGAACCTCACCCTAGGCATCCTTTTTTTCCTTCATGCAGACCAAGAGGCTGGGATCTTACCTGGCATTTGCAGGTGCTCCTTGGATGGTTTGCAGTCCAGACGCTGCACCACCCTTCGTTCTGCGACACCAGCAAAGGCCAGCTCTCAGCTTGAGTGATGGTGCTAGTCAGATGCTGTACAAAAAGGAAAGTGGAACTGCATTTGCACTTGGCAAGCACCTAAACATCAAAGCATTGATAAGGTTGAGAGGTGCATGGGAGATAATATTGCAAATGACTTCCCATGAAAAAAACTATTTTAAATGGAAATCTACAAGGCTTTAAATAAAATATGGAGTAGCTCAAGAGAAAAAAAATTACAAATTGTATTTCAAAATCAGCTAACTGCACAGCAATTTTAAACCAACCTTTGCTGTTATCTCCCCTGTACAACTTTAAATTCTTTATCATCTCTCAGCCCCTCAGTCTAGTCCCACATTAAAGCAAATCTTCAGTTAGTTTTATAAAATGAACCCAAATATGACTTTCCAGTGTGTAAAAACATATTAAGCAATCTGAGCTGGCAACTTGAGAGGTTGGACTGTTGTGCTTCCTCACCACAGCACAGTGAGAAGTGGAGAAATGCAGCAACCTGGAAGGCCATTGGTTTTCTCTGCAGTTACTGGGTGAAAGAGCAAGCTGGTCAGGCAAGGTGACTGCAGAAGCCTGGAGAAGTCTTGCATTGCTTGGGGTGCTCACACAGTGACCTGCTAAGGAGCATGAGGCTCTCACTTCTCTAGCTGGCAGTTTGTTTTCAGAGCAATCAGCAGAGGATCAATTCATAATGCTGCAGAAAAATAATGGGTTCTTTTTGGGCAAACCTAATCTTGGTATTTAAAAGAGGACTAGAGGAAAGCAACAGAGGAAACCCTGTGTGTACTTTCACATAAAATAAGTCTTATTGACAAAGCCCAAATATAGCAATAAACTGGTGAAGCATTTTTAATAATAAAATTAATGGTTTTGAAGGACAACTCTCACATTCTGCAAACTTCCTAGGGAAGTCACACCACATAGCTGAAATGTTAAGTATTAGTTCCCTGAAAAACCTCCTCCATGAGTTCATATAAATCAAACATTGCCACACTAAACTGCTTTTCAACAAGGACACATTCCACTAGACCAGGCTGCTCAAGGCATAATCCAGCCCGGCCTTGAACGCCTCCAGAGAGTAGCCATCCAGAGTCTCCCTGGGCAACCTGTTCCAGAGTTTCAACCACCCTCACTGTAAAAAAATTCTTTCTGATATCCAGTCTGAACCTACCCTTCCCAAGCTCGTCCTCGACACAGAGTAGCTGCAGATGGACAGTCACATCCAACAGCCATCCTGTATGCACACACCTCTCTGAATCACTGTCCCTTTGCTACAGCTCAGAATTTCTGAGAACGTCTCTGCTTGAGCAAACATAAAATTCTGCTTTCAGTGGGCACTGCAAATGGTCCTTGGGTACAGGATGCACTCCTCAGCTGTTGCACTCACAAAAGCTGTAGAAGTCTTTCCTCTCTCAGGGAACAAAGAACTGATCGATCAGAGTCTCGCTAGAGGGCATCCAGTTCCTAATGCGTAGGATGAGTGATGCTCATTTCCCTCCTCTGTGGCTTTTCATGATGATCAAAAGTGGGCTAACAGACACCATGCAGCTGGGGCTCAAAATACGTGGTTGGATACCCAATTATTGGTTTCTGAAATAAAGGGCACAAGGCTTCTCATAGCACTCGAGTGCAAAATAATGTCATTATTAGTTGGTTGGTTGTGCTAAACCCCCAAACCACACTTTCTGAAACTCCCACTCTGTATCAATAATTACAGACACCCTCCAGGGGAGCAGAGAACTGAACTTGCCTTTCATATGGTCCCCCGAGTGCTCTGACCACTACTCTGCAGAGTTATTTGCTCTCTTTTGGAATATTACCATCCGATGGAAATCCTTTGGGAATACTGCTATCACCTGAAACCACTTCAAGCAGAGCAACAGAGCCAGACTCACTGCAGGATGCTTGTGGCCCTCCCTTGGGATGCAGGAAAGCTGGAATCATGGCTTTGCTTCAAGTTAAGAGGAACAAGGATTTGAGAATTAAACTCCCAAGGTGAGTGTGCTGACCTTTAGGAGACTATCTATCTACACCAAGATGTGCATCACTCCCATAGCCTTGTGGGGTGAAGCATGATCAAAAGTCTATTTTCAGGCAACTACTCGGACAGAGGTCAAAAGCATGAGAAGTGCACACCTGCCTTCACTTTAAGGCACCTCATTCCTACTGCTAGAAGAATACAGAAGGCCTGTGAGAAAAAGATGTTGAGTTAAGGTAGAGTAAGGCAGAGGACTCGCAAAGCTTGATGCTTCAAAACCTGCTTCAAATAGATAAGTATGCCTAATTGCTTACGCAGTACAAAGAGGACCTTAAAGCTATGATTAGGAGTCCATGAGAGCTGGCTCACAGCACACCTGCTCCAATGCAGTGCAGCAGGACATGCCATGAGCAGTTCAGACTTCATCCTAAACAGTACCAACTTGACACCTGCCTTTAAAGGTAGAGCCTCAGTCCTTGATGATTTCAGAGGTCCACTGCAGGTCCTGACCTCGAGTTCTGCCTTCCACAAATTACTAAACTTTAAATCATTCAAGTAATTTTTTTGCTTGTCTGAATTAGATTTGATGCAGTAAGAACAATGCAAAGCTGGCAACCTGGAGCTGCAAATGTGCACAGCCACACCAGTTTTATGTGCATTTATTATCTCCCCATCTTGGATACCTGTGCACACACACTGTGTACACACCTGCAGACCTTGTACTCAGCATTACTTGAGTTTCACATGCTTTGGACATACAAAATTATGTTAAAAAGCATATTTAGAAGCTTCACTTGGAAAGAAGGTGGATCATTTGAAACTCCCAGGCAATGAGGGACGGAACAAGAGGACAGTCTCAAACTGTGGCAGGGCAGGTTCACGCTGGATATTAGGAAGAAGTTCTTCACAGAAAGAGTGATTGGCATTGGAATGGTCAGCCCAGGGAGGTGGCGGAGTCACCATCCCTGGAGGTATTTAAAAGGAGGCTGGATGAGGCACTTAGTGCCATGGTTTAGTTAATGAGAAGGTGTTAGGTGACAGGCTGGACTGCATGATCTTGGAGGTCTTTTCCAACCTGGTTAATTCTGTGATTCTGTGATTTCGGATCCAAACAAGTTAGGATCAGTGTACTGCAGAGTTATCACAGAGTGGAAGTCTACCACTTATTTACCTGGGGTGAAAATCCCACTGGGCCAGGAAGGGATGTGGGAACTGGTAAGGGAACTCCCTGTACCAAGTTTGGGGGCTGCAGCAAACTGGTGCAGTCTCAGTGAGCTGCCTCTTGTTCTCAAGGCCACTTTATTTCCTTTGAAAGGTTCTGACCAGTCCTAGTAGTGACTAAAGTTTGTTATATAAAGCATTCCCCCAGTATTAAATAAGAAAAAAAAAAAAAAAAGGTTTCTGCAGGGAAAAAAAAATGCAACAGCCAGCCTAGCCCATTTCTACCACAGAATGGTAGGGGTCAGAAGAGACCTCTGGAAATCAAGTCCATGCCCCCTGCCCAAGTAGGATATCATTATTTTAAAGCATACTCTACTCAAAAATGTAGCTTAGCACAAACAAAAAGAAGCAAAATCTGCATGTCCATGCTATTTATTGTCTGAAGTCCCTTCCTCATATGGTTCCTTCTTCACCAGCATCTACTCAGCAGCCTCAACAAAGAGAACACAGATCCAAGCTTTCCTGTGAGTTCTTTCAGACTCCAAACAATAAGTACCATGAGATCTAAACACCAAGGGAAAAACTGACTGCCAGCACTGCAGATCTGATTTACAAATAACATTTATACCAACTTCTAAACACATGGTATCAGATCATCTCCACCTCGGTTTTCAGAGGTCTGTGTTCTCCATGTTAAAACAAAAGCTAAGGTAGTGGGTCCAAATGTTCCATCTTTTGATAGCTTATGCCACGATTGCCCAAAGAAGCAATGCACAGAAGCACAGTCTGCACATCTCTTTGGAATGTTCTGTTGAAATACAGTTATGTGAGGTCTGCAGAACAGCTCCTTTTGGAATGGGAGGAATAGATATATAATAAAGTTGGGGTTTTCTTCCTATGGACCCACATTGGGACAAGGTCAAAAAAAAACAATGGGTCACACAGAACTTTTCATCTCAAAAAGGTATCTGCCAAACCCAGCATCTGGATTTGATTCATTTTGTTTCAGAATTCTGATGAGGCCTCTTTTCTATTTGGAGCAGGCAGGATTGCTGGTCCTATTTAAACCAAACAGTAGAGTCCATAATTTTCAAAGAGTTTCTCCCTTTTACTTTCCATTTCCAAAGCTCTTTTTCAATTACTCAGTTCTTATTGACTAATTGAGGAAACAGAAACCAGCTTTGCTTAAAAATCTCTCGAATGAGCAGAGTAAGTGAACAAAGACTTTTTTTTTCAATTACTTTTTAAGTTCTAGGAGCATCACCTGTTACTTGTGGAACAGGTATATTTTGCAGAAACACACTGATTTTTCCTAGACAAATCTACTTCAGTGGTGATACAGCCCACCTGGAGCAGATCTATGCCTCTGTAAATGATGAGTCAATTTTGTAAAAAGCAGCTGAAACAGGTGCACACAACATTTATTTTCTCTAAGCAGAAAATTACCACAGCTGAGAGTAGTGTTTGGTAAACATACTCCTTACAAGGCCATTTCTCAGCTTCCTCCATCCTATTAGGAACCAACAAAGTACTCACAAGACAGGTGACTGCCTCAAGTGTTATTTTTGTTCATGCTGCAAAACGAATAAACATTCTTTGTTGAATCCTGATAAACTAGGTCCCTTCTGGGTGAAGCAAATGTTTAGGATCCTTCTGCAGAAAGCAGCATTCAAACCAGCAATATTACAAATCCAAGTGAAAATATGAGTCAAAAATGTTTATGTATCAAAATTAAAGGGACTTTTCCCAGAAAGGAAACAGCTCTTAGAAAGGGGGTGGGAAGACAGAAGTCTTCTTATTCTTCCTAGTACCAAAACAAGATGCAATATTCAACAGGATATTATTTATTACATGGGGATTTTTATGCAAAGATTCAGAATTCTCCTGCCTACCAAATGCCATGCAATATTATGACTCACCTTGAGTCAAGATGTAGGATGGTTCAATCCTGACCACCTCCTGCTAAGGGCTCAGCATCATCTATTGCCATTGCCCTTGGCAGGACTATGTGGTGCTTAGCACTTCTGCAAAATTAGGCCCTAGACAATGAAGGTTTTAGGTATGGACTTCCTATTTCCTGCAGTGAATCTGTGTGGGTGGCCTTATTACCAGAAATCCATACTCCTACACAGCCACTTCTGACTGTGCTTCTGCAGAAATGACTATGATGAAAGGAATGAAAGGTTTTTCAAATAAAAATCATGTGTTTGTTTCTTCAAACCAGTTAGGGTATCTCCTGCTGGACAGATTGATCTCTTCACCTCTTGCATGGCAAAATTAAGAGTAGGGTGGATAACTAAATGGATGAAGGTTTGCAAAGGCAGGGCTTTGGTGGCCTGGGCTGCTGCACGCACTGAGAGGGGAGAGCCCATCTGTGCTGTCCCCTGCCTGTTGCCAGCAGCTGAGTCACTGGCCCAGCCTGCAGAGCTTCTTGCTGCTTGTTTCGCCTGTCCTCTGCCTTGCAGCCAGGAAAATCCCACATCCTCCCAGTGGGTGTAGGAAATGCAGCTACAGCTTCTGGATGCATTGCCTCTAAAAACAGAGGGGAGATTGTGGTGCAGGCGGTGTCTGTGGGCTCAGGGCCATTGTCCCAGGACCTTCCTGATGGTGTCCCAGCTCACAAGGGCACAAGGAACTGTGAGCAGAGCCTGTGGCCAGCATTGCCTGGATGCTTGCCCACAGCCCTGCTAGTTTGCCAACCCCAGTACTGTCAGGTGCATGACCAGTGCCATCTCCCGTGGGCATAGGGATCTGCCAGGGCCATCAGAAAACTGCCTCACCTCACCTGTCCCATCTCATCATGTCTGCTCTTTAACGAGGGAAAGGTCACAGCTAGCCTTTTCTAGCCTACAGGGCAGACCATCTAGCCCAGGGTGGTGGCCTACAAGTTCAGGGGCTTACTGAAGTCACTAGTCTTGCCATGCTGTTGTGGCTAGCATAGCCCTGGTGACCTCCATTGAAGATCACCAGAAACACTGTTCTCATCTCCCATCCTGCTCAGCTCACTTTCAGCCATTCTCCCTGAGCAGACTACCACAGAAACAGGTGTTGTCAGCTAGGGAGGCTTCCATGTCTGGATTTGCCAACATCAGTTGAATACTGCCAACGGTGGCTTCAGCTGATGGCTCTGCAAGCACACAGCTGGGAAAGCAACTGAAGACATTGCTCTCACATCCATACTGTTTCCATCTATGAGTTCCCTGTGGCACTTGCCAGGCTCGTACTTGAGGTGGTGTTATTCTGAGGAGACCACAAGCATCCTGGGTCAGGCAGCCAGAGCCTGGCTCTGCAGACTAAGGTTGAGTACTGATGTTGAGAAAGAAAACACAGATGCAGACTGACAAGGGCTTGCCTAGCTGTCTGGGCAATTGATTCAGACAAAAGCTCTTTTGAGAAGCCACTCCGGCAAAGCTGACAAGAAAAGACCTGTCATTCTCAAATGTAGGCTCACACACTCAGAGCTGGCAGCAGAGCTGGCACTGGGAGGGATTGCATTAGGAAAGCAATCAAACAGTGTCTGTCATCCCTGTGCAGTACAAGCTTTCCCACCCAAAGTCTCCAATGGTTTATAACCCACTTAGCTCACAACTGGCATCAGCTCCCCAGCCATAACCGTAATACAACCGTTCTTCACTAGCACCTTGTTTCCTTGGAGGCTTCTCCTCTTTATGCCTCCTTAGCAAAGCTGCTGGCCCTGAACCTTCTGCACTGTCCTCCTTTTCTGTTTAGCCATGTGAACCTCTCTTGGGAACATCAGGAAGCAAGACCACACAGTAAAAAAAAAAAAGAAAAGAAAAATTCTCCTGGCGTCCATTCTCTGGCACATTTGTTCCATGCTCATATTGACCAAAACAGGAAAGTCAGACAGGGGAAAATAGCTGCATGTCAAGGGAAAAACAAATGAGCCTTTCCTAGCGCTGTCTTGGCATATATTCCTTTACCAGACCAAGTGCCTTTGACCCAGCCTGATGGCCAGACAAGAGAGCTTGCCTTTGTAATCTGTGCCAACGAGGGAGAAATGAGACCCAATGAATACTTCACCATGACTAAGGTCACCGCTGGAATATTTTAAGACTGGTGTTCACCACCAACATTTTCTTCTGAGGAAGTGCCACAGAAATTGGCTCCCACATCGGCCTGGCTCAAGGAGGAGCTGCTCACACCACAAGTTTCCCCTTCACTGGGTTCATCATATCCTGTTATCTGTCAAACCTGGCCATAGCCAAGTAGTTCACAGGTACTTCATGGCCATCAGGTGCTACATTCTTGGGGTGAATTTCCTTTTACATGTTGGCATTAGAATGAGTTTATATCAGTAGCAGGTGAGCTGCTATCTCCTTGTCCTGGCATTCCAAAGTTTACGGTCATTTTTGAATAGCACCTGAAAATGTAAAAGCAGCAGACCAGTTCCTTGAAAACCACAAAATAATGTGTTTTTTAAGAGTGAAGAACTGATTCAAACTGAATCTGGGTATTTAATGGAAAATGGACTCTAAGACAGTAATTTTGTGGCATTGGTGGCATCCTGAAACTTTCATAGTTGAAAAGGTGGCATAAATATTTGACAAAACTGAAATCATTTGACACTTATTTCAGCAGTTTCCATTGAGAAACCAGCTTGTTCAAGGCACCATCTCTTTTAAAAAATTGAAAAAAAAAAAAATAAAAATCCCTCAACTCCAGTACATTACTTGATAATGCTCAGGAAGATCCTAGAAATTACCACTGTTTGTTATTTGCATAAGAGAATTCTGGGGACTATCTAAGCAGAAGAGTAATAGTCCCATTCCCTACAAAGCTTTCAACCTCATAGCAGAAGACAGCTGGTAACAAACAGATAATACATAATGCAGTATTGGCCAAAAATCTGAAGAATGTTAATGTCCTTCTGGTAGTCATTTCTTAGGAAAGGGACACTTCCCAAAGTCACCTGAAGAAGACTGAAATTGGGATGCCTTGAGCATATTAGAGCAAATAAATAACCAATCCTGCAGTCGATGGGTGCTAAACATTTGTTATCAGCCTAAATAACTTTGAAATTCATTTAGGGTGTGAGTTTGTGTTTAATATAGAGTTGAGAGAAGATGACATAAATGAGCTGCAGCTGAAAGTGAACTGGGACAAGAGCTGTGTCCAGGAAAGTATCTCCAGCACTGATATCTGTGAACAGTCAGAGACTGCATTGTCCTGATCTCATTCTATGATTTGGAATGTCTATGAATACGATTTCCAATGTTATGTCCCTGTCTGTTCACATCACCACCCTGAGCTCTACCTTCATGACCCTGTCCCTTCTTCTACCAGATTCTGCACCTTCTCGTACCCTGTCAGCTGCTTCACCCTCCCCCAGCAACACACAAGTTTGTACTAATGTCAAGCATCAGAGCAGCACAGGAGGCTTTCCCACCTGTCTCCTCTATGATGGTAAGCTGACCAGACATAACCACAAGTGATCTGATGTTACAGACCCCTGAAGATGCTGCAGTACTTCAAACAACTACTTGATCTACCTTGTTTTCAGTTTGATCAGTGCAATGCATGTGCCTCAGCAAAACCCAACTATTGGTAGCTCCCTGCAGGATGAGCTGCAGCTGATTGTGAGCATGTCTGCACCCTAGACTGCCAAAGAAAGGGATGTGGCATTTGTGCACACAAGGAGTAACTCAGTAAGTACTTACCGAGAACCTCTGCTTCAAGGAAGGCAAAGCAACCTCACCTAATACCCCTTAGACAGGGAGTGCATGAACCAAAGCCCTTTCCCATTGCCAGATGGGCACCCAAGCAAAGAAAGGCCAGTTGAGGCAGTCCTGATGCAAGCAAGGCAGGATTGTGAGCAGACAACACAATCACGCCTGCATGACCTAAGGGACTCTAAACCAAGACAGGTAATGTAGTTTGACTGAATTTATACCAACATATTCCATTTCCCTTTTCCTTAGAGACTGCAGGAAGAGTGCAATTACAGATATGTCTGAAGTTCATCTTTATGTTTGCTTGAACTATGAGAAAAACAGTTTGTTACCTGTCTGTGTATGAGGAAGGTGTTTTTGTGACACCAGTATGGGTGGCATCTTCCCTCTCCTGCAGACAAACGTGACAACCTTACTCCAGAAGCTGGAACTGTTAGAGGCTTTCACTGAAAGAGCTGTAAAAAAATACATATGTTTGGTTTTTTTACACTTATTCTCAGAAATGGATCGATTATCAGAAATTAAGTTTAATAACAGTGAGAATCACTCTGCTGCTTGACTTAAGAACTTCCACCAGCGTAAGCTGCAAATAAAATGCTGGGCAGAAGTACGAGTGTGTGTCTGTGCTGGCTGCAATTCACACTCGAGAGCCACATGCCCTAAACCTGCACCCCTCTTCTTCACTGCAAAAGTAAGCTTCTTGCTTTTTTGTTTAAAACAATTCACTCCAAAGCAGGCATAAGGCTTTCAGGAAAAATATACCCTGAGAATAATGCCAGGTTTTGTCAGCAGGTCTTTGACCATTAACTCCATTTCATTTGGTAGAACATGAGCCCTTGACTGGATCTCTCCCATTCCATGTACATTTGGGGAATCCTGAACCCCAGTAACTTGTGCTTATGACCTCTATGCTTCAAATCTTGAATAATCCTTAAAAGTCATACTCCTACCCTCGCTCTTTTCTTTCTAATTTAGTTCTTCGGTTGCTCAGATATGTAGTAAACAAACATTGCTGTCACTGTCAGTTCAATTCCGAGTAAGAGAAGCCCCCACAAGCCAGCAGACGTAGTACCCAGCACACAGGTGGAACCCATGGTTAGGCTGATTTTTTTTTATTTTTAGAATCCTCTTTGCAGATCTGTTTGCTTCCTACACCAAAGAAATGCAGAAATGCAGATATGGGCTTTTGTCTTTAAGCCATTGACAGAGGCAGATAGTTTGATTATTTGTTTGCTTGTGTTTTGCCTTCTACAGCTTCCATTTAATTTGCACTTTTATGGACAAGAAATTTGGAGGGAGAACCCACGCAAAGAAGGTAAGACTCCAGAACGGCATCTGTTGAGTTTTGGTGTTTAAGGTGATATTCCTGCTGTGCATTTCTAAGGCTAGAAATGGGATCTGCTGAAGAGCAGACAGGTGTATACTGGATTAAGAGTGCTAGGTCCCCAGATAGTTTATCTATTTTTCTTCTTTCTTGTGTAGGTTACCAAAAGAGAGAAAGAAGGTCTTGTACAGGTGATCGCTTCTAAACACTGACTTTATGGGATGCATTGGCAGGGTTTGCCCAGCACAGCAATTATTTCTGATAAGAAAAATAGTTCACAGTCTCCTGTGTCCAGATTAAATATTAGACAGTGCTCTGCTTCTCACATGCCCTTTCAGCAACCTTTTGACTTTCATTATTCTATCTGAAAAGGATAATGTCTGGGAAACTGCAAAGTTGTACCTAAAGACACGAAGCCAAATTAAGGACCCCTTTCTTACTTAACTCTGACCAACCCTTCAGCATTACAGACTTGAGTTCTGTAATACTCCACGACTAGGAATTTCAAAGACACTAGTCCTTGTGGTAAGGGCTGTACCCTCTGCTCTCAGCTTGACTTGTCTTACCTCTGAAAAAATAATAATTCTTAATTGGAGCTGACTAACTCAAAAAGAAATGCCACTGGAGATTATGCAGGGTCTGGTTTGTCTATAAGCTAGCACTCAGAATTAGAGTCTTTGGGGGTGGCATATTTATAACAATAATGATAAAAGCAAATGGCTGTATGGTATTTACGTACTTCATGACTCACAACTGATACAAATATGCAGGCAAATTCTGTACAACATGAGACTGTAGAAACACGCAGCCAAAACCTGTCTGACATCCTTAGCTGCCCACACAAGTCCTCTGATGTAAACTTGCACAGATGTGTATTCATCCTGCCCAACCCTACGCACCCTAGGACAGTAACTGTGTGAACAAAACCATCCTGAATCATCTCTGGTTGCTTCAGCAGCCCTTTGATTGCCCCTATGCAATTCCACTACTGTTTAGAAGGAGAATCCTATAAAACAATAGTCAAAGCACAGGCAATTGTCCACATTGTACACGCCTGACAATTTCTGCATGGAGTACTCCCCAAAGGGCAATTTTTTCCATTTCTAAACTCAAGAATTCTGCTTTTCTTATGCTAGGTCACTTGTGGAACCACACAGATAACTGAATTCCACAGCATGTCACTAAATGATAAAGAGCAGTGGTTTCAGGACTGTTTCTGAAGGCAGGCACTTTATTTAGGTGTCTGAACAGAGGCAGCCATCTTACATGCAATTTCCAAGATGTATTTTTGAATATATATACTTGGATATTGAAAACCTAAGCAGGTTGATTGAGTGTTGCACCAGGGAGAGTCAAAAAGTGTGGTGGTCAGTTTAAACGCTGATTTGCTGAATAGTCTGGGACCAGCCACACCACCCTGTGCGCCACAAACGTTACTATTTTCTGACTGACCATGATGGCACAGGACTGAGTCACCTAATTCATAGCTGCCACTGGAACGTAGCCAGCTTGGACACGTCAGCTTGGCTTTTATCCCAAAGCACACTTCTCTCATCCCTGTTCCACTGAAATGTTTGTTGCAGCTGAACGGTTTGCAGATATGAAGGTCTGAGCATGCACAGCATACCATACGCAAAGGGAGATTTAGCAAAGTGTAGAGATGAGCATTGGCCGCTCCACGGCTTCTAGAGCTTGGCACCTGAATGGTGCTGTCCTACAATTTCTCTGTGGTTCAAAAGCCAGACCCAGGGGAAAATTCAACAGGCACTACTTTCAATAGTCATCATTTCAGGAGCCAGTTAGTCAAATAATTGCTTTTAGCTGAAAAAAAAAAAAATTAATGTCACTAAGCCATAATCAAAAGAATGTTTTTAAACAGCACTTAAGCTCTGGGGCCACGGAGTCCATCTCTGACTATCCCAAGATGGCAGATGTGCTGTGTCTTGACATGCAAACGTGAAAAACCACAGACTTTTCCCCCCTTTTCTCTGTTCTCACCTGAATGCCTGGACCAAGGTTCAACAGCTGCAGACAGAAGGAAAAAAGCGCACTGAACAGAAGTGGAAATGCGACACACGTCAAACGACATTTTTTTTCTGCTGTCAGAAGCACTCAGGGGTTGCGGCCGCTGAGGGAAGACCAGACAGGCAGACTGCACAATGGGAGGTTTCTGACGGTGAAGTCCTGTTGGGGTTTTTTTGGGACAGTTACATTTAAGACACCAAAGGAATGGCTCAGAACTACTATCCCCACCTACAGTGTTTCTTTTCCTTTACATTTACGGTAACAATGTTTGGGCAACAATTTGTTTTTTTCAGTTCCCACTTACTATTCATTTTGAAACTTGGTAAGATTGGCCATGGTGCGTTACTCCATGAGCATGTGGATAGAGACATTTTTCCTCCGCAGTTTTTTTTAATGTGCTTACAAACCTGTCACATTGTTTAGGTCATTCCTTAGGGCATATAACGTGGTTGGCATAGGTCTGGCAGAACCCTTCTGCTATCCCTCTCGTTTGTATTACTGCATATATATAACACATGAAAATGTTTTCTGATACTTTGTACAACTGCTTAAACACTGAGTATGGAAATTAATAACAGAAATTTTCATCGTTGCTACACCAAGGCACTCAGGCATGATTTGAAGCAACGGGCAGATCTACAAGAATAATAAACTAAAGTATCAGTCATGCCAAACTACAAAGATCGAGTTACAATTTAAGTACTCCACAGTACTTTTAGTGGAAGTAATTAGTCTGAAATCAAAGTTTCTTCTCCAAGTCTGACTATGTGTTTAAAGAAAAGGAATTCATTTGGTTATGCTACAGAAGGAGCCTTTCCAAACCATATGGCAAGTGCTATTCCTTTTACTTGCTAGGTCTAACATTCTTTAGGTTAGGTTATCTAGGCCTTACATTCATAAATGTGTAAATTTAAATTTTAAATTAACTTTACATTCATAAATGTGCAAATTCAAATTTTAAATTAACTTTACATTCACTAATATGAAGGATCCTTATTTAATTCAATTGAGAAGTGCATGGAATATCTAAGTCCTAGTTTGTTTAGTGAAACTTAACCTTCTATGATGGCAACCAAGTAACAAGCCCTCTTATGCCCTTTCAGTTCTCAGTATCTGAAAATGACTCGATGCTGGAGAACACTCAGATGGAAGAGCACTGCTTTGGCAGACGAGCTTGTCTTTGTGCATAGCTGAAACTAAATCTACAAAACTCTTGTTTATATATTGAGGAGCACATCTGCTTGGTAAAGTTTGAAAACATGGCTGCAGCGTTTGGAGAATGGTCACAGGTGGTATCAAGATTCATAACCAGGAACTACCCCTGGGAAGTTACCCAGGGCCTTTCCTGGGAAGTGTTTGTTCCAGGGCAGAAACTTCAGCTTGCTGAGCAAGGCTGTGTTAAAGCCATCTAAACACACATACCTCAGCCATGGAAGCCAGAGAACTGACTGAGGTGGCACCAAAAGAGCACAAGAGGTACAGATGCTGAACACGTTCCTGTGCCTCCCTAGGCTTTACCAATTCAGCATGTCTGACGTACGAAAGCGGTCTCAGGAGATCTAACCAAAGAGATAGTCCCTATCTGTAAGCACAAGCCAAGAGCAGAGAAGATGACTATAGCATACACTTGCCTTCTAACGGGAGCTTGCTACAGTGCTGAAGCTAACCAAGCAGTTTAGCAATGAACTGAACCAGAGGTGTGCCTGCACCCAGTTATCAAGGTTCAACTAAGTCAAGGCTCCCCTGATCCACTTTAGGGCAAAAATGTATCTATGAAGCACCAAAAACCATCCAGTATTTTCTCTTCCCAAGAGCCCTCACTTTCTCTGGAGATGACATGTCCTTTTACAAGATGACTATGCTCTAAGAAATGCTCACAATGACAATTAAAATTCACTCTCAAGCCGGGCAAAAGCATCTGGCCAAGCATTACATTCTGAAACACGACGGAAACTCCCTCTTCTGCCTGTAAGAGATGGTCATTCACTGATATGAACAGTAACATCCCAAACCCATGAAAAACTTCTGTCTTAACATTCTGTGACATACTCAGCTTGAAAATCAGGTATGATGAGGGATGTTCACTCTTCCCCATGTAAGAATGACTGCTCTCTGTAAACTTAAAGGAAGAATGTCTTTGCAGAACAAAACACTAGGTTAACACATGGGAAATAATTTCTAACTAAATCACAAACAAATCACTTTTGCTACTTTACTGTGGGTGTGGCTGATTGGTCCATCACAACTAAGAGGTATTCTGACTGGCTAGCAAACATTACAGAAACTGCCAGCACAGATCTCTGCACAGCCCTTGTGCCTCTGCCAGCAGGGACACTCACCCTGTCGGCAGCAGCGTTTCTGGCCGCACTCAGCACTGATTCCTGCTCATATTTCCACCTTCCATCTAGTTCACCACTATTAATCAAAAATCCCTTCATAAAAGTCAGTTGTTTGATTTCTACTCCAGATAGGCCTCAGCAAGGAAGAGTCCCAGAGACCATCTGACTTCAGGCACCCATTTGTTCTCCAACTGACATCATGGATGTCAGCACTGCCATCAACATCACAATGTCACTTTAACCTATGTGAAGGGGTTCATGGCAGTCATCTAACTTTTGTCACCCTCTTAATCACACTGGCTCCTGAAGTCACCTGGTGCCACACTGACCTGCAGGAGCTAGAGGCTGGCAGAGAAGCTGACAGGAATCCCTGCCTGCCAGAATCACAGAATCATAGAACGGTAAAGTTGGAAGGATCTCAAGGATCATCTAGTTCCAACCCCCTGCCATAGGCAAGGACACCTCCCACTAGTACAGGTCACTCAAGGCCTCCTCCAACCTGGCCTTGAACACCTCCAGGGAGGGAGCAGCCACAACCTCCCTGGGCAACCTGTGCCAGTGTCCCACCACCCTCACTGCAAACAACTTCCTCCTAACATCCACTTTCAATCTCCCCTCTGCCAGTTCAAACTCATTGCCCCTTGTCCAGGCATTACAAGGCCTTGTCAATAGTCCCTCCCCAGCCTTCCTGTAGCCCCTTTCAGATACTGGAAGGTTACTATAAGGTCTCCTTGAAGCTTTCTCTTCTCCAGGCTGCAGAGCCCCAACTCTCTCAGCCTGTCCTCATAGCAGAGCTGCTCCAGCTCTCTGAGAATCTTCGTGGCCCTCCTCTGGACCGGCTCCAACACTTCAATATCCTTCCTGTGCTGGGGGCTCCATAACTGCACACAGGACTCCAGATGGGGTCTGAGGAGAGCAGAGTAAAGGGGCAGAATCCCCTCCCTTGCCCTGCTGGCCACACTGCTCTTGCTGCAGCCCAGGACTCGGATGGCTGTCTGGGCTGCACGCGCACACTGCAGGTTCATGTTGAGCTTTTCATCAACCCAGACCCCCAGTCCTTCTCCTCAGGGCTGCTCTCCAGCCATTCACCTCCCAGCCGCCACAGTGGTGCTCACAAGGAGGCACAGGTCACTTCTCAGCCCCCAGAAAGCAATGTTTGGCTACTTCACATCTCTGTTGGAGGAATTTTTTTTTAAAAGTCTGTTAGGGAAATACAAGAAAGAAATTCTACACCGTGCCTGACAATTTCATTTAAATACACTGTTACTAGCTTGAGAAACTTCCCTTATCCCCTCTGACCAATCCTCAAAATGCACCAGATCCTCCAGTCCACCAAACAGCTGCTGCCTCACTGGAGTGGTCCTGCAGGCAATGCACACAGCTGGACTTCCACCAGTGCTCTTCTGCTGTCTCTCTCTTTGGGGACGGTGCGGTAACAAAAACAGACAGAAAGCTCATGCAAAAAATGTACATTTTCACATAGACTACTGATTACTCACCCCACTCACTGTACAGAGATGCAAGCACAGACTTCATGTTGGAACAAACTTTCAGGTTGACATGACCAACAGGGCCAGGAATTTTGGTGTAGGTTGGAGGATCACTGTCCCTCAAAGTCCCAACTTCCTACAAGTCAATCAGTGACCACATCCAGGCATCAGTCTTGCTTGCTGAGGAGCTGCATGAATGAGGTTGCAGTGGCAGTCACAGCCTTTGAGGAGCTCAAGGGAAGTGCCAGGTTGGATCCACTTTGAGGTGACTGTGAACCAGTCCCACCACCCAGCTGAGGAAACACTGGCAGCCCACACCACCAGGCACTACTTCCGCATGCAAGAGACACTGCAGGCATCACTGTCTCCTAGTTTCCAAGTTTTCTTCAGATCTCTTTTCTGTAATTTAACCACAGATGATGTTAGCAATGTGCCTAATCATTCAGAATGGCGCACAGGTCCTGCCCTTCATGGTGATACTGATGCAAACTCTTCCACACACTGATTGTGAGTTGTGTTAAAAGGTTTAAGTGTGCTGCTTTTTCATTATACTTCTTATTATATTTCAGACTATGGAGTATTTTGGAAAATGTAAGATATGCCTCAAATGTTTAGGGAAATAAGTAAAAATAGCCTTCAAATTTATCCATGAAATAAAGTCACCTCCCAGTATGAATCAAAAAAACCACCAGGCCATTTTCAAGTAAAATGACACCACACTGCCAGAATGACAAGCACAGAATTGTCTCACAGATAATAAACCAGAGCTGAATTTCAGAAACCTCACACAGACTTCCTACAGTGAATCACCTTTTTTAATGTATTTTTGACTTGAGTGGTGTAGAAAGGGTGATTCATCCCATTCTGAATTTTTTTTCTGTTTCAATACAATATAGCTGTATTTTCTGCAACATCTTTTGAGCAATTCTGGAAGTGCAGAATAATAATCAGTTAAATTGGCCTCAGCAGAAGAGAAAATAAAAGTCTGGGGCCGGGAAGAAGCATTTTCCACCTGAGATTTAGGAAGGGGTGGAGAACCAATGAGGCAGAGTTGTAAGAAAAAACTTAAGGAAAAGAAAAATTATCTGTTTAAAAATGAAGACTCCAAAGGCAGAGAAATTAAAAGAAGAAAATGAGGAGGCACGGGCTTTAAAAACAGTGAGGTGTTTTGGAGCCATTTCTTAGCCAGCAGGGGACTGCAGGGATTGTGACAGGGACAGGTAGTTTTGTCATGCGGCTCGCTGGTGACATCACAGATCATTGGGGTGGCGGGAGGAAGCAGTGATGAGGATGCATGATACCATCAAGGCAGCATTAGCACTGCGGAGTACCAAGCACCACCATGCTCACAGGGCCACAGTGAAGTGGGACATGAAGTCAAAGCCAAGGAGAAAGCAGTTGCTGAAAAAACAAGTGGTAAGAGAACTAAATCAGGTTTGGGAGTGTATCTCTTGCCCAAAATGGGATGTCTGGCTCTGAGCCACCTAGAAAGGAAGGTGAAATAAAACCACAAGTTGTCTTGCTCAGAGAGCCAGAGTGACTGCGGGTAGCCACCGCCTGTGACTAATGCCATAAAGACTCTTACTGGTGCTGAGCACATGCAGCTCTCACCTCTTGCAGAAGAACTACCTGCTAGGCACTGAAGTCACTTACTCATGTGCCTCTCATCTACAGATTCTGGACAAGATTCTGTACTTTAAATTCTCAGAGCCCCAAGTGAATTGATTTACTTGGTGAAGTCATCCTGGGAGGACTGCTTGCCAGGAAGGATTTGAAGGAAAAGAGGGCACCATGGCATCTCCACTGTAGCAGCTAATAATGCTGCCTCCTGGAGATGGTAAGACAGGCAGGCAGAGATTTGAGAAAAAATGCCCAGTGTGCCCAGTGCTCTGTGACCATCCAGGACCTGGTCCTGTCTACTGATCTGCAAATCCTACCAAGGAGCCCAAAGGTTAAAGTACCCTTTTGGTCATCTAAGGGAGGGCTCAGCTCATATGGGCACCTGTCTCCTGCAAGAGCACTCCCGAGTCATGACAGTGTTCCTCCAGACACAAAGGATGTTGGATTCCACTTCACTCCTCTAGTGTCACCATCTCTTCTCCAAGACATCCACTGTAACAACATCTTCAGCCTTCTAAACTGCAGTTTGAGGTGACCTGAGCATTAAAGGTCCTTTATCAATCTCAGACCACTGAGTGCTGCTCTTCACTCAAATAATGAGACCTATGTTCATGACCATGAGAGACATGATCTCAGCTATGCACCTTTCCAGCAAACTGCCACCTCACATTACCCAGAGAAGGGCATTTACTGCTTGGTGCCAAGGTGAAAGATGCCTGAGTGCCCCAGTATTGCCAGTGTCACAGTGAAGAGACCAAAAAGCAAGAATGAAAGAACTTCTTCTCAGATGGGTGAGAGCAGGAAGAGACAAAGGAAATGTAAGGAAATGCAAGGAAATGGGGGGCAAGAAGAAAATTATGGGAGATGAGCAGAGCCATCTGTCCTCCCATCAGAAAAGTCCCTGCTACTTCCTCCTGTCAGAAAAGTCCCTTCCAATCTAACCTAGATCTCCCATCTTTGCCTGTAAGTATTTATGAAGCTATCACCTTCATTCTCGAATAGCTTGCAAGCCATGGGGAGTAGAGGCCAGAGTGAGGTTTAGAATGTTTGCTCTTGATACTTATTACAAATAAACGCACACACAAAAAAATTACCAAGTACAGATGTTGGGAGAATTCCTTCCAGTTCTGTTTTAAGTCATGCCCAAATATTTCCAGTGCTGTATCCTTTATTGCTAAATAAGCAAGGCAGCATCAAAAGTACTCGCATGGGAGTTGCTATTTCCTTTCTTGCCTCACGAGTGCAAGCTGAAAAAATGGGAGTCTGAAGAGTGGCTTTGATGTCACTCAGAGCTATTTCATGCTCCTATAAAACTCCTGCCAACACAATTAATTACTCCTGCAAAAGAATAATGTGAACTTTATTTATGCAAGACTTGCATCATGGTTGTTCAGCTTCCCAATCAGGTACTAGATGATTGTTTAGCCCGTGGTGGGTCTGAAATGTTTGTCTTGCACTGCTGTGATGTCTACACTACTGCAAGCATGCTGTTGTGAGCCTGGTCCAAACTAGATTTCACTCTGGTCAGCCAAAGACCTTAGAGACATATTTCTGGACTACATAAAATCAGCCCAATTAGGTGTACAGGCTTCTTGAGAAGGAATGCCCAAGCAGCCTGAATTCCACTTGTGCTCTGCCCAGAGAATTGCTGTCACTTACCTACTTATTCCAATGCACAGTACAATAATGTTAGGGGAACCAGTCTGTCAACGCTACTCAAGGACTTCTGGAAAGGAGACTGGTTCCTTTACTGTTTCCTAAACCAAGTACAATTCATTGAAACCAGGCCCACAGCCAGGTAGAAGGCTGCCTGTATTAATAGTAACACTGGGACTATTCTGCAGCGCTGTTCACTCAAAGTTCTTCGCAGTGCAGCAGTCGCTTCCCCTCCAACAGCTAAGGGAAGAGATGAGTGGCACATATTTGCCCTACAGAATTGAGTAGCCCTACGAGATACTCAGACATGAACCACTAGTGACAGTAAGCAGCTTGCACAAGATTTACCTCCTGCTGCCTCTAAAAGCAACAACGCTGGTGAGGAGCAAAATGCTATTCACATCATGGGCACCCGAGGGGTTGAGGTCTCAAGATATTTGTTTCTCTCCTAGATGAATGGCCTATCAAAATATAAACTACCCCACCCTAGTTTCAGAACATCAACTTGCAGTGCCTTAGCCTGGCAGGGTAAACCAAAAGCATGGTAGCCTCCCTGTTGATTTTTTAAGAAACATTATTATTGATCTTTATTCAAGCAACAGCAGTTAAGCAAACAAACAACTCGGTTGCTGTCCACATACGGTATGAACTATTTTTGCACACAAGACACCAAGGGCATGTCCCCACTACCCATACATTTTTCAGAAGCATTAAATTCAAGCCTATTAAAAAAACAGGAAGAAACTTTGTAGCAGGCCCTGTTGCAACAGACTAAAGAGTGAAGAAGGTATTACACTGAACGGGAGACTGAGACTAGATACGATAATTTTTTTTGTTTATAATGAGGGTGGTGAAACAGAGAGATGGCGGAAGCCCCACCCCTGGAATCATTCAAGATCACGCTGTAAGCATCCTGATGTAGTTGAAGTCCAGGTTGACCGCAGCAGAGCTGGACTAATTGGCTTCAAAGTGCCTTCCAATCCAAACCCAAGTGTCTCTCACAGCCTGCTTGCAGTGGAGCAGATGATGCCTGGTTGTGTGCAGTCCCCATGAAGGAAGCTCTGCCATGCTATCCTGTGTCAGCAGCAGGCATATTGAAGCTCTCAAATATGGGGGATTAAGGGCAGCCTCACTGTGCACCAGCTCCTACTATTTCTGAAAAACAATTGAGCTTACCCTGCATTATTGTACGACCTCTAAAGCACAAACTAAAAAGCACAACTGTTATTTTAATTTTGATTTGAAATACTCTACATCAAATTCTTAAAAAAAAAAAAAAAAAAAAGAGGGCTTTTCCACACAAAAGGCTGCTTGACATAGAAAGAAGTCTCCAGAAGGAAAGCTCATTAGCCTGTGCAAACTAAGTCTGAGAATGGCAACCTCCTGGGGACTTCCCTTGTTTCCTAAGTAAACCCAGCACATCTGTGATGGTTTGGGAGTTCCCCGCCCCCCCACACATTGTAAAATGACCCAGACTAAAACTCAGCTGGCTGGAAGTTAAGGACTGAAGCTCTATTTACAGCTTAGCACAATATACAAGCAGAGATATACACTATATAGAGGAATATTTACAGAAATATACAAGGTAAAGGTAATACAGAAACACAACTCCCCTCCCAGAAATCAGAGACCCCAGGAGAGGCTCCCAACCACCCTTCCACCTTCTCCCCACCCCTACACCTTACCCTAAGGTTTGCCTTACACACAAGGAGAATTTTGAGGATCGGCCAGGGAGGATTAGAAGGAAAGTGGTTAGTGAAGTTACTCAGCAGAGAGGAGAAGCCAGAAGCTAGACCGCCCAAGACACTGTGCCCCAGATAGACTGACTTATCATTTATTTTGAGTACTATTTCTTAAACATCCTAGCAAGCCTAGGAGTGAAGCAGACATGACCATTGTTTTCCTTTCACAGCCTGTAATATAATTTTCTCTATTAAAATATTCCTATTAGCTCAAACCAGCACAACATCCCTTTCCTAAGCCTCACATCTCCCAACATCTCAGCCTTTGCAGCAAGGACTACACACACATCTTATCTCTTGTAAGGAGATTGCATGGGGTTTTAATTGGAAGACATGGCATTTTGTTATTTTGAAACAAGAATCACACGACAGATTGTGTTTCTGAGGCACTTCTTCCTACTGCATCCTCTTGCCCAAAAGAAGGCTACACGCCTTCACAACTTTCCATTTACACAGAATTCCACCAGTTTAATCAAAGTGAAACGCAAGGTACTGCTATGGTCCTTCAGATTTCCTGATAACCCACATACTATCCGTTAACCCATTGCATCACTCACAAGAATAAACAACCTGGGCTCAGCCTACAGGAAGCTGAACAAAAAGGAAATAGAAAACATTAGTTTTCATTGAGGTATTTTGAACTCCAACATATTTTCATAGATCAAGGCTACCCTGCACATGATCTTCTTAAGTTCACTAGGGAGAAAAAAAAGCATTTCCTATTTCTGTTTTTCAAGACTGAGACTTCTTTCACTTAAACCACTATTACCTCAATCCCGCTGAACCAAAGAATGGATCTGGTGGTTGATCGTGGTAGCAGAACTCAGACTTATTTCCCATTCTCTTGTACCAAGCCAGGAACAACAACCAATTTGAACATCGATTTTTTTTTTTTCCCAACATATTTCTTTTGGTTCAGCAAGACTCATATGCTTCCCTATTCAGCACATCCCATGGCATTGGAGAGTTACTTGCAATAATATTGCTGAGGTGATCTGGAACACAATCAGCTTGTAAGACTGAAATCAATGCAATGCAAACTGCCTTTGTATTAACTGGGAACATACACTGTCATGACAAGGAACTCAAAAAATGCTTCTTCTAGCCATAAAATAAATAGGAAGGCAGATGTCTTTACCCACAACTTCCTTATTTTGTGCCTTTAACATGTAGGGCATTGTCCTTTCTTGTCTCTAAGATCTCTAAAGATCTGCACCTCAGAAACACCTGTTCACAGATGCACACTATGCATGGGCAAGGGCCAATATGGGAGTTTAAAACCAAATTCCAAATCCACAACTTCAAGGAACATCTGAAACAGATTTGTAATCTGGTGGAGGAGGGATGTCATAACAATTCCAGCAACCGGGCCCAGAAGACAAAAGTGCTGCAATTAGTTCAAATAAGCAACATTCATTTAGCTTTTTTTACTTCTGATAAGGTAAGGAAATCTTTCCTCAGTCAGAGAATAAGAACAGTGTTTAATACCTCTGCTCATACATAGGTTCTTGGCTTAAATCCTCAGTTCAGGTGCAAAAATTTCAAACATAGGTACTTCACAGGATGAAGATTCAGTGAGCTCTCTCCTAATGGGAGATACAAATAATTATTAATGAGCAAGACATTAGCAATTGGAAATCCTGCAATTTATCTCTACCAGCAAACAATAAATTTGGTTCAGTGTGATCAGATGATCCATAGTCAAACCTGTTTAACCACTGTGGATGTACTGGCTCCATGTGGGATAGAGCCTTTTTTTCATAGCAGTGCATATGAAGCTGTAGTTTGGATTTATAACTAAAAGGTGAAGGTAGCACACCAGTGCCTTGCCTTTGGCTAAACAGTGCTTGCACAGCATGAAAGCTTTTCCTTGTCTCACTCAGCCCTTATCCCAGCACCCATGCTGACTGCGGGCAAGTTAGGACAGTTGACATGAACTGGCCAAAGAGACACTCTATACCTAATGGAGTTGCTTAGCAAAAATATTGGGAATGGGAACTGTCTTCCAAGGTAGCCATTGCTTGGAGGCTGGTTGGACATCAGCCTCCCTGTGAGAAGGGGTGAGTGGTGAGGTTTGCACCACTCTTCCCCCTGCCTTTCACTTCACAACGTATTGAACGTTGTCTTGAGCTGATGCTACATAAATAGGAGGGAGACAGCAAGAGATCAAAGCAGCTGAACTCACATGTGTGGGAAGTTTTCATCTCCCGGCTCTCAGCAGAGTACCTGCACAATTATTTTCTTGCATGGTTGACACTATTCAAAAGTCCACTAGAGAGCAGCTATGCCTCACATTTCCTGAGGGTTTTTTTTATTAGTTTGACATTGACTACACTTAACTCAAATGACTAATCAGACCTGAAAAGCTTTCTCAGTACTAGACTGAGAAGTGGTCGAGGTGCAGATTCAGGCTGCTCTGATTCATTCCAGTCCAATAGCTGTCCCTGAGTACAGCACTAGTCTTCTCCATGCACAACACCATTCTTAAAGAGATCTTGGTTCATATTCTAGCTTGGGATATTTCATTCGACCAGAAGAAATGCAGGCCTGAGTTACAGGCTTTCCTTAAGCAGGTATTGAATGTGAGCTCACTTGAATTCCCTTCAGGAAAGGAAGCAGTACAGATTTTTTGGAGAAAGAGGCAGCTGAAAGGCTTGGTATTTCCAATCAGTGGATAAAACTGGAACTGAGAAAAAGCTCTTTAAAATTCCTTCACCCCATTTCCACTAGGTGCAAAGGAGTACTGTGTAGGTCTAAGGAAGTAGTAAAGCATATCAAGTCCACACTGACCCATATTAGGCCATGTCATAACAGCAGGTAAATCCAGATTCCCTAGCCTGGTCTGATAAGTTAAATTTGCTCTAGGTCTGTCAGAAACAGACAAACATTATTAAGGCAGAAAGACATCACCCTGTCCCCAGACCTAAGCTATGGGCTGTTCTCTGAGCTGCACAATTTCACAGATATTCCACAGCTCCTCACAGTCACTCAATGCATTAGAGTGAAGACTAAGAGCAGGGGCACATGCACAGTGCCAGGGAAGCAGAGGCAGTGGCCATGGGAACGGTGCCACATTCAGAACAAAGATCCCACATCTCTCCCCAGTGCAGTTTCCCAATCCTCTCTTCCCGGGAGTCCTTCACACCCCAGCACTTCCTTCTACCTGGATCTTAATAAATTACCATAAAGGGCCTAGGGAGTTCTACTGTGATACACTGGTTTTCTGATCTCCCCTTTTCCTGTCAGATCACTTAAACTTCATGCATAAAGCAGGAAAGAAAAGGACTCAAGTGAGACTTCTGTTTTAAGCTACTTCTTCGTCCGTCATTTTCTGGTATACTGCTTACCCACTGTACATAACCCTGGTGGTGTTTCCCATCTGTGACAAAAAAAACCCCAAAAACCAACAAACAAGCACAGATACCTTTCAGAACTTTGTACTGAATCACCAAAGCTTTAAGAAAGCCAAGAGAACGATTATGAAATGGTAGACTGATTATCAAGACCAGAAGTCATATGAAGTGGCACATAACATGTTGCAATTATTGAGACGGTCAACCAAGAAGAAAAGTTCACCTCAGTTTGGACCATCTGCATCGAACTATCAAGAACTGTAGAGGGGTTTAAAAGTATTTCAAATAAAACAAAACCTCATAATGAAATACCATAAATGGAAAATTGAAATGCTTATATAAAAAAAGTTAGCATGAAGCATTTTGGTAGTTCTCATTATTTATTAGTTTTGACAGAAACTGGACAATTAATAAAATCCACCAGCATATGAAGCAGAATAGAACTGAAAGTGAACATTTGTGCAATTCAATCCCTAAAAGCATTGAACTAGATCAAGTGATAGAAAACAGAGCAGCTCACAAAATGAGTAAGGAGAGTTTCTATGGCATGTGACATATCCAAGAGTAAAAATTGTTTAATCTCTGCTCAGTTTGGGAACAACTTAAAGCCAAGTGAATGGCCATGGGCAGCAGAGAAATGCAGAGGGCAACGGTAAAAAGAGAGCCAACAAAAAAAAAGAGCAGAGAGTTTACTTCTTTGGCAGTACTCTGTACTTTTCATGGCACCTTTCAAAATCACGCTCTTCTTTAACCACCTCCTGCATTTCTACCACATAGAGCAGTTTGAAAGAACTTCAACTTCCTTTCATCTCTGGTTATTGTTTTGGAAATTGCACCTTTGACTCCTTTTTTTTTCTTCCAGGTCGTTTCTGATATCCTCATTAAGTTTTCCTGTTTTCAGTTTCCATTTAATGTTTCCATTTCCCTTCGTGTTGTCAACTTTTGTGTAGCAGTATCAAGTACAATTATTTTGCAGCCTCTGGAATGCAATCAGCATCTGCTTAAGTGTAATGGATGGTCAGCTCCAGGAGGTCAAGGTGCAGTGGCTAGAAGCACTGGTGCACGTGCACTCTCTGACCAGCTCAAAGGGCAAGTAAAATGCAGTCTTCCCAGTGATTTCAGCTCTTAACACTTTATTTCGTTTGTGGTTGGGCCACAAGCACATTAAGGTTGCCAGTAGGAGCTCAGATGATGGCAGCAGCAGGTGAAGGTCTGGTTTGAAGGTGAAGGCTGGGTAGGACACAGTCATGTCCACCCTCTGCCCATGCCTGCTGGGTGTCATAGCTCCCTGCGTAGATTGTCTGGCTCATAAACATGTTTGGATATTGTCTAGTGTACACAGGTGACCTGAGGGCTTGTAAAAGCAACCCAGCCTTGGATTGCCTGGGAGGTCCTACCTATACAGAGAGGACTCAAGGGGACATGTGTAAAAAGCTCTATAAGCCATAGACCAAAACGGAGCAGTGTTGCATCATTCAAGGTAACTGAAATCTGAGTTGAGCCTTGAGAACCCTCAATTATGACATGAGTCTCAATTTTCACTACCAATTTGCCTGAGAAAGTAAGCTAAAGAGAAACTGGGGGTAGGTTTCAGTGTCTGTTTCAGCTGACAAACTTGTGCAGCCAGTCACATCATCAGCAAAAGAGAACTAAAAAGAGTACACAGAAGCCCATCCATGGATGGAATACAGATCATAAAGACAAAGTGGATTACGGTGCTAAGACAAACATTCCAGTGGTACAATCCACAGAGGCATAGTCTTGCCAACAGCCACGTAATCAGGGGATAAAAACCTGAGGGTTAGGAATTGGGAGTCATCTCTCCAACCTTGCACTCTTGTCTGTGTGGAGACCTTTCCCACTTGATCAGGATGCAGGCCAAGGGGTTGAAAAATCTTCCCTGAAGCAGTAAGCAAATATTTAGCATGCTGCAAGTTTGTAACCTGGAGTGATTAACTAACACACATATAATGTTTGGCATGCTTTTTAGATTGTGATAATACATTCTTGCTTCTATGTTGTAACAGTGCATTCATTCTTCCATGGAACCCACGAAAACCTGCTCTAGTGGCATATTAGGTCTGAGTGAAGTTCAAGTTAGCCATTTGCTTGAGTCTTGCAACTAAACTTGTAAACAAAGGTCAACTTAATTGTCTGTTTGAGCCTCGCAGTTAAACCTGTAAGCACAGCTCAAACAGATTGTTTGAACCATGCAGCCCAGTCTCTTTCCATCACATCCCCCATGCCCAGTGCTCCAGCAGCAACTGCATATGGTCCACTCATAGATCAAGTGCCTTGAAATGAGCAGGGTTAAAGTAAGCACTCCATAAATGGGGAGGAGGGTGATAGAAGAGATTTAACCATTGGGCTAGAGAACAATGAACTATGCCCTTAAAAAAACAAAACAAGAAAATATCACTGAGGCAAGCTTCTATTGTTGTCTCAGCCACTGGCCATGGGGTAGAGCAGCACTCCTCAGCTGGGAAGAGCATATCTCCTGGGAAGGCATGGCAAGGTACCAACGGTCTCTCTGTGCCCAGGCAGAGCTGGTCCAGTTCTGGTCCAGCCTCAGTATTCCCTGCAACGGCAAGGCCTATTTTTGTCTAGGTCAGTTATCCAACTTGTTTCCTGAGAGACAGACAAAGCTAGGCGAATGGCTGGTACTATAAGTGGTCAGAGGGGAAAAAGACCTCTTGTGACTTTTCAGCAGCAGTGGGTGAAGCCTGCAGAAGAGGAGATTTAAGCAACTGGTTCTGCTCCTCAGCATCCAGAATAGTGCTTTACTGTCTGTCCCCGGCCACCAACAGGTAGCTTAGGATGAAAACATGCTCTTAAATGCAAGTGGAAATGTAATGGCTAAGAAACGACCTGAAAATGTTGCCAGCCAAGAATCCTAAGAACTGCAGGCTTTGTTAAAAAGAAAGAGAGAAAAGTGAGACATAAGCAGAGTTTTTCTTTGGATTCAATTAAAAAAAAGGAGTTGTGTAACTGTAAACACAAGCAGAGTAAAACACCTTCAGTTTCCAATCAAAGATACAACCTTAGAGTAACCATTTCTTTTTCTTGAAACAACTCTCATATCAGGACCAATGAGACAGTTGCAAGAAATTAAAATCTATGTTCTTCTACGGATGTTCTGATATAGAAATTACTGAAAATTATTAAAATGAACCTGGCAGTCATCCCTCTGAAATTAATAGACAGTGGGTGACGACACTTTCAATCTGTGCTTGCAGAGAAGTCTTCAACTCGTGTTTTCAAACTGAGTTTTGTACTCCCACAAGCGCACTGAATAGTAACTTTCACAGAACTGGTCCTTTCATTTGTATTTCAGAAAATAAAACTTTTTTTTTTTTTTCCCCCCAATCCTTAGTCTTCTATTCAGAGGTCTTCACTGATTTGTAATGTGATCCATAGATACACTTACAGAGAATGGTGTATCTAACTCTGGGAACTTGCCAGAGGCAAAATGGTGATGATGGCAACTCAAGGTTTGGGCAGGAATGTAGGGGAGTCCCCGACTCCCCTGGTTCCAGTTCAGCAATGCAGGCAGGGACGTATTCCTGTCATACCTACACACACAGCAGAGCAAAGCCAAAAGACTGAATTCTCCCTTCCTTCCAGCTATGCTTATCTGCCCTATGCCCTGCACCAACACCAGCATATTTCACCCTTCAACAAGCTGAATCAATTGCCTGAACATAACATAAAACTCAATTACAAAAGAAAAAGGCACATAACTGATCTCATGTTAGTGACCTTTTTCTGTGATTGCAACTACTTCTGCTGCATCTCTCTCTTAGTCCTACCTTTAAGTTCACTAGTCCTGTATTCACCTTAAACATAAAACTGTTTATAAGACCACCCGAACCACTGGTTAACCCCACAGGGCACCAGAACTGTGGTTTATTCCAAATTACCTTAGTTAGTCATTTGGAAGACTTTTATTTTATAATGGTTGTGTCAATTCCCACAGTTAATTTCTCTATTTGTCTCCACACTTGAGAATTACTTTCCTCTCACCTTCAACTCTGTGTATTTAACTTCCTTCTTAAACCTTAATGATAATCAAGAGTATCTTGATTCTTCTCCCTTTACAAGGTCAAAACAAGCAAACGGTACAGCTTAAAACATTTCCATTATTGTTTCCACTGAATGCAAGGAAAACATGTTGACTTCATTAAAAAAGGAATAGAATTAAACCAGAGATAACTTTCATAAATTAGATGTAGAGATTTCACAGGTCAGAAACAAGGATGTCAAACGTGTCCAGCTTATACAGCCTCCTACACAGAAACCACAAGGTTTCAACAATAAGTCACTGAAACCACAGCATTCAGCTTTTTATCCAAGACTACCTTTACCAAACGGGCGCTGCTGCTACAGGCTGATGACTGATCACACAAAAGTTTTTCCAGGGTTCGCTTAAGGTGCTGACCTGTGAAAAAAAATTAAACACATTATGCAAAGCAACTGCGTTACAGAGCAAATCTGTGTGAGCAGAGAGAAGAAATATCCGTAGGCATAAGCATGCACATTTTTATCTGTTATATATGTCTAGTTAGAGATAAAGACAGAGGCAACTGAAGACTTCTTTTACTGAGAATAGCTGTGGCTTTTTTTTCCTAATATACTATATTAAAAGTCTTATCTGTTAAAGATAGCATGAGCTAGTCACCCGGGAGCATACCCTAACTGCTGTAAACAATCCAAGAGCACTTTTTTTTAAGGTGTAAAGTCATAACAAAGTGTATTAAACTCATAGGAAAACTCCTATCTGAGAAACAGAATAGTTAGTATTCCTGCTCATAACTCTCTATTCATCAAGTTAAACTACCTCAGGAATTTTATTGACAGAACTGCCTGAAAAATAACAAATCCTGCCCAAGTAATACAATTCTACAGCATTAAATGCAGACTGGGCTGTAGAATAAAGACTAAATCCTCTTCCTTAGCATGGTTCTGACAGAAATTGTGTTTTCAGCCACAGTTAAAGGGCTACTTGTAGCGGCATCAAGTTGCTGTTCCTGGAATGATGTCACTGAGGGGCACTCACTGGTCCCTCGACCTTGTGTGCTGAGGAGGTACTTCTTGTGTAGCTGATCCACAGTACTGATCAATAATAAAGCCAGCAGAAGAGGAGTTTCTCACTAGTAGCGACTCATTACTGTCTGCAAATCTGCCAGTTGTGCTAAGGAGAAAGCAGAGTTGATAGGGAAATTATTGCAATCAAAATAGAGCAACCCAAAATTCTCAGGGGCTTTACAAGAGGAATTTTTGATCATTTTAATAGCATAAGCCACTGCAACAGAGGCTCCCTAGACTGCAATAAACTGCAGTGCCAGTAGCCTGAAGTAAAAAACACTTGCATTACTACATCCTGAGATCTGCAGGGGTGGCTTTGGCCATCCTTTTGGATACTTCTTCTGTGCTGCAGGACCTGAAATACACACATCTACTAGCTGATCCAGTAGTTTGCAGTACACACAGTGGTAGCATGCACAAGCTGAAGAGTTGGTCTGCAGGTAAGTATTCGGAATCAGTCCAAAGGGATGCAGGTAAATCCTCCAATCCACACTACTCCTGTCCTCACTATTCTTGCCGTGCAAGAGAAGTGCCCTATGGCAGGGTATGACATGACACTGCTCCCAGGCCTGGGGAGAGAAAAAAAATGGGTAGGAGAACAATGTGAATGATTTTGTAGAACTGGAAACCAACGCTAACATTAAAAAGAATTCCAACAGAAACTGTGTACACACAGTAAAGTTACTTACATATATGAAGTAGGGGACAATGTGAAATACCTGAGAACCGGAAAGTGAAACTGGTTAGAAAAAGAAGTAGTACTTAGTCACCTGCTACTGAGACATGACAAAACATCAAGCATTTTAAAAAAATAATGCCCCACTTTTTATTTCCTTTTTTTTTTTTTTTAAAGTAGTTTTACGTAGGATGTGTGTGTAAGGAAGGTAAAATCAGGCCAGACTAGCTGGAGCGGAGTGAAAAGGGGCTATAGCCCCTCACTGGCTGCACACTGTACTTTGCTCTAGACTATGTGAGAAGGGAACCACTGTGCTGCTGTGGAGCTCCTATGCTAGCACAGCAGACTCACCAGAACCAGAGAGCAACTTCCAAAAGAACCTGCAACAGCAAAGCCATCATTCAGATACTGAAACGCGAGTCATACCCATCAGCGCGCAAGGAAGACCCAGCTGCCCAGAGCTTATGAGGTAAGGTTTGTAGGACATTCCCACAGGCTACAGTAGACTGCACAACGTCTTGTCTTTATTGAGCCTTTAATGGTTTGAAGGTTACTTGTTTTATGCCACTGATATTGTAAGACAGAACTAACTCTCCTCTGACTAAATGACAGCAGCAGCATTTTGTATTGTGTCATTTGCACATGTACCATTTGCATTTTTTGCTTTTCTTTCTGAACACCCTGAAGGAGCAGGACATATACTCTTGAGTATCAGTACTACCACACTAAGCTTACCACAGCAAGGGCCATACTGTCTGAGTGGTGTCACCAGGAAATGTGTATTACATACACAAAACAATTCTGCAGTAGAAAGACTCTGTGCCGCTGGGTCTCGTGCGTTACAGAGCACTAGAGCTGCAGAAGTTGTGTCAAAGAGGTGCACTGCCTGGTCTTGCTTATTGCCTGCATCTCTCCTCGCCTGTGGCTTTCAGCTAAAGAACTCCTTTCTAGCCTCAAATTTTCAAGAGAACTGTGGCAGATTGACTTCCTGTCAACCGCTGCCTTGTCCTCCGGTAGTGGGGAAAGATTAGTAGCACTTTAAATAAGAATGAAGGTGCCCTATAAAACCTGGAACACAGCTCAGGCACAGAAAAAGCTCTAAGCTCTTATTGTCGAAGAGATGGAACTGATAAAGCTTACACAGGAGTTTTTAGCTGAGATGTGAAAGGAACTTTATGACGTAGATGCCTACAATAGCAGAGACCAGATCTGGTGACCCAGCAAGACTTCTTCCACCCTACATGCAAAGGAAGGTGTAACTCAGGAGATGGGGACGCTGCTCCAGCATTAAATACCTGAAAGGACATGGTCAGAAGAGTTCTGAATATCTGGTTCTGCACATATAGGGTCTAAGCTGGTCTCAGACTCTGGATGTTGAGAAGGTTTTCAATATGGTTTGTTATTGGTAATAAACTGGTAAGCTGACAAGAAATACATCCACGAAAGTGCACAACAAGCATCACTGGGTTGACCTAGGTACTCAATGTATATACAATTGCTGTTAAACGGTTCTGCTTTACAGTCATAATCACCCACTCCTGCTGAATGAGAGGGAAGGAAGACATTAGTGGCTGGTACAAAACAAATGAGGCATTACAGGAACATCTGCAAATGGCTCTTCATTTCTCATGCATCTTCACTAGCCGAAGCTGTTTCTACACCTTAGATAAAAACATGAACAGCAATATTCCGGATTCAGGAATACTTTTTCCTGTCCTTGAAAGCAGGCTCTACTTCCCATCCACCAACTCTCATTCATTCTTAGGTTGACTCTTCTTCTGTTACCTGACATTGCATCTAAGCTTCAACTGCAACTGAGAACGGCAGATTATAACGCTAATGTCAAGGATGTTCACTGCAATGGGTGTAAATTGGTGATGACTTAATCTGTTAATAGCTAGAGGCTGAACAGCAGCATGCCCACAGTTTCACTCTAGCCCATTACAAACTACAGACAGAGGAGTCTTTTGCCACTTACCGAAGTTCTTTGGACAGAACAGTTCACTTTACAGCCCAGAACTTGTCATACTCTTCTTGTGCTCCAGCAACAGCAGACTGCCTTAAGTACTTTGCACAACGTAATTATCCCTGTATGATATTAAAAGACTCTTTTGTAAAAGAAGCTTGTTCTTGGCATTCCTTGAATCATCAGCACATTCTTGCAGGACAGAAACCCTTCCGACTCGCTCATTTAATTCTTTCAATTCCTTCATTGTCTGGGATTTTTTTTCCACCAATGTTATATCCATGTCAGTATGGATTAGAAACAGGCTATAAGTTACCTTTAGAGGCACATTATGGAGAATGTCAATGATTATATTGTCATATGCAGTCTATTCTTGGTCATCACATTCAGAGCTGTAGTAATTCTTGGTTTTATAGCAAGTACAAATTAAAAATACCTTCTGCCCCCCAGGTTTGATTTTCCTTTCAAAGTGAGGCTAAAACACAGAATTATACCAAAACTTTTAAGAAAATAAGATTGAAAGAGAGTGGCACTAACTTGCTAAGTTGTCAGAAACATTTGAAAGCTTAGTTGTTCTAATTTCGTCATACAAGAGTCTTCTTCCTAGCCTCCTATTTTCCAGCATAACTCTGACCCCTGCTTTCCTACAATCCCCTCAAAGTCACAAACGGTATACACACAAAATATCATGTATATAAGTAATAAAAATTCTTTGAAAGCAGCCCTCTACACTACAGTTTTTTTGGCTGAGCCACAGTAATGACTAAGCTCTGGGAAAAGCCTCCATTCACCTATGCTGTAAAGGAAAATGTGGGTGGGGGAACCAGGCTTTCAGGGTCGAAGTCATTCAGCATTCGGGGAGCAGTGCCACAAACAGGAAATAGGAGGACTGGGCCCTGCAGACCTGGGATGGGAGGTTTTTCACATTTCCACTCCACAGCCATTGCTCTGTGGCCAGGCAGGCGACTGAGTGAGAGCACCGTTGTTTGACTCAGCATGTTCCTAAGCCACAAGAGAGAAGTGACGTATTCACAAAACATGCTGCTCCCTCATACCTGCTAAGAGGGATATCAAGGACTTTTCCCCACTGCCTAGGCAGAGAGGAACTTCTGCACTGTCTTTCTCTGTAACTTCCTCTGTCAGCATGCTTCTCTTCAAGCAATTACTGTGACCTTATAGCCTCTAACACAAACCAGAAGACTATACATTTTTAGAGACATGACATGCAACCGCTATCACATTACCCAACACCTGTGATTTCCTTCTCTTAATATTGCCGCCCACTCTAATTACTCCAACAACTTCAAAACTGATTTCTAATACAATAGATTTAACTTATGAATATCTCAGATGGAGCCATCTCACCTCAGATCAATTTGGTTTCTGTGACATTTCTGGTAGAAAATGACAATGTTTCACTTACTACATACCACCAAATTGGGCTCTGGTTTTACTGCTGAGCCATTCCTTCATACAGCAAGTTTTTCTGAAAAACTACGTAGTAGTCTTCATCACGATTCAAACTTTTTATCTCCTAACATCAGTAAGTGCCTTTTGCAAGGTTTAGTTAGTTGGGATCACAAACAGCATGCACAACTGGCAAGCCACCAGCAGGTATCACCCACTTGCACTGTTTGCAAGATCATTAAGTAACCTTAAATGTGAAAAAATAGCCACAGCCTAATACAACAGCTTTGCTGAAATACGAAGCTTGTGATGACTCAAACTCCTCAGAACTGTGCTCATCAGGCTCAAGTTTGGTTTTAAAGCTGTTTTTGTATTTCTTTGCTATATCCAGAGGTGCTGTAGAAGGTCCAGGTTATTAAAAGCTGAGCATTATGATTACGTCACTCTTGTCATCTAGATTTTATCTCCAGAAGCAGCACTGTTTTGAGACCTGGTCATTGCACTAGATCTATAATTAAGAGTTATGAAGGGGAAAACAACAAGTGCAAATTAAAATGGTTGTTAGGTAGACAGACAGGACTGTACTATGGAGCTGTGTGGTCACACAGACCAAAATCAGGATCTGAAATGACTGCCAGAAAGACAGATGCATCCAAAATGCTGGTATGCATACTGTCACCTACTAAGTCACGAAGGACAAAGAAAAATGCAATGTCTGTCTACAACAGGTGAAGCATTTGTAGTTGACATGATAAAATGCTGAAGGCAGTGCACAATGTGACTGTACAATGATAGGAGTCAATGACTCTATGTCACTCCAACCCCTGCATTTCTGATAAGACACTGAGAGTCATATTTTATATTAACTGAAATTGTTGTGCTGAAGTTGCTTGGTCAATGTAGATTTGCAACAATATCTTAGCAGGATAACTGCCAAGCAATTAATGATTACAAAGATAAGAAGGATTGGAGTCCACATCCCAGTGGAAGATTTTTAACTTGAAATTAACTTCACTGTGAAGGTGTCCGAGTGACTTAAACTGTTCTCTACTAATTCCAGGCAGGAATCTTTTAATGGTAACACCAATGTGTTGATAGGCATCTATTAACAATAATACATAAGACCTAGACCAGTAATTAATGATAATACAAAAAAGTCATTTAAAGTAGTTATTTGCCCTCCATGTGATGAAATATTAGCAACAGTGACAGTCCAGTCTGGTGCTTAGTGCCTGCAAGGTCTGAGAGTAGCACAAAGTGAGTGACAGAAACTGGGCTTGGGCTTAAAGTAACCAAGATGAAATAAGGAGAATACTCAAGAAGAATGCCTTTAAATACCTTTAACTTGAGTGAGAGCTGCTTACAAAAAAAAAGAACTGTGGGAGTGCCCTTAAGAAAACATTGCTTACCTGCATTTGCTGAAATAAAATCCCTTCACCAAAGAATGACTTCTAAATATTAAATAAATTTCCTCAACAGCAGCATATCTACTTAATTACAATAGGGATACATTTTGAAGTAAATTCTCAGTCTGTCTTATTTCTTAATTCAGATTATTTTGATGGGTTTATTCTGGTTTTACGTTTTTCAAAGCACAACAGTTCTGTTTGGATTTCGCACAAAACAAACACACTTCTACACTCTAAAGAGAACTCTCAGTATCACATCTCCTTTAAAGAGGTTCCATTAAATTGCCAAAGTAACCTAGAGGCCAGCTGCTGCAGAGCGCATCCAGAAACGCTGGAGTACTGCCACCAAGTGGCAGCATCCCTTGGGACTCACCGAGATTCAGTCTCTTCCCGTGCCCCTTCCCATCTGCGGAGCAATACAGGGATTCACCTCTCCCAGGGCAATGCACCTCCCTCCAACTTCCCCCTGCCATAGTGGACATACTCTCTACAACCCTGTTAAAATATCTGGTAGTGGTTCCAAATAAGGATATAGCAAACTTCATCTAGCTTAGATGCTAAAATGAGCTCTCACTGACAGCCAAAAAAAGTAGAATTCTGTGGTAGTTCACAGACATCCCTTTCTAATAAAACAAAACAAAACAAACAACCTGGGAGCCATACGTAGAACAAATACATTTAAGTTCTGAAAAGAAGTCCTGTTGTATTTCTTCATCATAGTACAGAAAAATTTCAGATGGATTGGAGAGATTCATTGCTGTGAAAAAGAGGAAAAACACAAAATCTTTGTTTACCTAGGTCCATGGTTTCTAAACATACCTACTTTTTACTACAGTAGTTTCTTGACTCAAACTGAAAATTGGAGTTCACCCTTTTCTCTTTTTTTCCTGTTCAATGTGCAGATGTGGTGTAATTTGCAAGTCACTCCATCAATCCCTGCCCCCTACGCACAAACTTGCACACATGCACCTAGCCAGTGGAAAAGAAAAAAGGGTTACTCATTAATCCATTCTACAAAGCTTTCCAAATTGAAATGGGTGGGTTTTACCTCTCCAGCAAGGAACAATATATAGGTAGGTAAGTAGCCTACCACCTGAGGTAAAACCCAAGTGTTCATCTCGAATAGTACAACTTTGCTCCTGGCATATTTTACAATGAAACTCATTAGCATGGAGAGGAGGATGATTATTTTCTGTATGCTTTTCTTCTGTTTCAGTGTGGCACAGACTACAGCTCCACGCAAACGAACAACATACCGACAGATTTGGAAGACAATCAGATATTTACAAACCACAGTTAAAGATAAGGTAAGCAAAGTGTTTATCATAATAAAATTATCCTAAAGCAGTGTGTACTGCTTCGAATGTTATCCTGTGAGTGACATCACTTTCAAATGTCAAGCTTTCCTAACTTAGCTTTTTTTTTATTGTAGGATGTTGAATTGCTGCATACACCAGAAAACCCTGTGGTGAGACTGCTTTTAACACTAATTCTTAATTATATTAACTTGATTTTGTACTGGTTTACTGCATTAAGAAATGGTAGATGCCACCTTACTCACATCTCTGACCTAGCACTCTAAAGGCAAACTGGACTGAAAAACAAAGATTTTTGAGAAAAGTTCCTTATTTCTGGATTTTTAACAGCAGAAATGTTTATATTATGTGATCTTAAGTACTATTTTGCTATCACATGTATATTCTACTACAGCTGCAAATTTGTATGTAATCCATTTAGTCTAAAAACAGTGCTAAGAGTGAGGATCTACACAACACCCAGGAGCATCAGTGCTCCTGGGGATGCATGTTTTGGTAGTGGAAGTGCCTCCAGCTGCTAGCAGCTCTAGTTGTACTAAAAGCATTGCGGAGCTAAACCCAAAGGGACCCTCTTTTTTTTCCTACTAAAGTTAATGCCAGGAGTGGCAATGCAAAGCCACAGCTTCCTCTCCTGTGCAGTCTACACTGGTTTCTCTGAGACCTTTTGTGTGCAAAGGCTGTGCTCTCAATGGGAAGAGAAAACTGCATTCTCAAAGTATTCTTTTTTGATTGTAGCTAGTTAAAATGACAGTATCAGATCCCTGTGAATGCTGTTTTGATATAGATACTTAATTATACAGCATTTAATGGTGAGAATTTGCATGTTCCAAGGTCAGGAGCTTCTTACGTGCAGCAAAAGTACAGCAGAGGCACAGAGAACGTGCACGTACTCGAAAGAGGCAGGATGCAGGACCTGATGTGAAATCAAACACTAATAATAGTAACAACATGTCTGAAAAGCTGTGAAGAATGCACCAAGAACGTAAACGTACTTTACTCAGGACTATAAACTGTCTTGCAAAATAAGAAAAGAAAAACTCACCTCATATCACAGAGGTTTTGCTAGCCCACTCCCAGGCTTTAAAGTTGGGTGTCTTTTTCACTTGCCAAAAGCATACAGCAGCACGACCAAAACAGATAGATTCCTTCTCATTGCTAGAAACAACTGCACCGCGAAAACCTAACGCACAGTTAACTGATTGCTGGGGTTTTTGGAACGCTCTTTCTAACTTTTGGTGTCAAAGTGAAAAGAGAGAGAGATGATCAGCTATCATTTTGTTTGTCACTGTGTTTGCCAGTACCGCCGAAACAAAGCAATTACAACTAGTGACTAATCGCTTAGCCTGACTGTGTTGGTTTTTTTCTCAAAAACAATCTTGGTCGCCTCAGGAAGGAAGACAGCTCGGCTGCAGCTTAGGGCTTCACAGGCTGATGCTGGAAGGTCTCAAATACCTCCACCAAAAACTAGAGACAGAACTCACATATTTAGAAAGTACTAAGTAGGCAGAAGCCCAATCTCTGATAAAAACAGTATTAGTGTGCTAATAGTAATTATCACCAGCAACCATATTTACAAACTGTTCATTTTACAGGGTGAAATTTACATTAATTGAATTGTCCAGACACTAAGGGATGAATTACCATGTGCTAAAGCTGCACTCACACTGATTAGGTGCAATAACATCCTAATGAAACTAGATTTTCATATAACTGCATTTGAAATATTGCTTCTCTGATCACCTAATTTTGTCAGATTTACATTTGGCCTTGAATATGCAGGAAGAAGACTACCTTTTATAGCTCAAAATTATAAATAACCTTTCATAACATTCAAAATTCAGTGGTTTTGACTACTTCTAAGTGGACTGTTACCTCCAATTCAATTTCCTGATGCGCACAACAATATA